>WEIS01006025.1:7042-17927 GCA_013389965.1 Todus mexicanus | reverse complement strand
CGCAGGAAAGCAGGCGGCACTGTGCAGAGAGCTGCTCTCTGTAGGGAAAACTCCCCAGGCCTGGGACTTTTCATGGGATCTATATTTGGTAGCTCCCACAAGTCATTTAGTGCTGCCCTAGTCTTAGCAGCCTTATCCTGTTAATGAGGTTAGTGCACATGCAACCAAAAGGAATTCACGCTCTTTAAATACCGCCCTATCTTCCTTGCCACCTAACCATTCATTTGCCCTGTAGCCTGCAAAAAAATCCCAGCTTTTCCAGAAACCTTGCTGAAGATTCAGGTATTACTTAAAAGCTATCTGCCTTAAACGAAGAAATAACTTTTGATTTCAGTAAACAGTAAGATGCTTTGGAAATCCTATAAGGAAAAGAAACAAAGTTCATTTTGAGGACTACCCTTCAAGATCGCACTTGCACTTCAGCTTGCCCACTTTCAACAGCTCCTGAAAGTCACGGTGAAGCCACAGGGATTCTTCAGACTGTCTTCTCTTCCCAGAATGCTTCCAACACTCAGCTTACTGAATCAGCTGGAAAAGTTCTCGCCTCTTTGCATTACACAAATGCTGAGAAGCTGACAGCTGTAACAGGGAAAAATCCACTCTCTGAAACGAACTTCTGATTAACAATAGTTTCTATTTATGAAAGACCACATCTTTTTGCTTTGCCTGACAATTTTTCAGATTATGATCATGCGGGAAATGGTATGCGATGATCCGTTTCTCCTTGTCAAAGTAAGATTAAATTATTCTAGAAGAAATACTTCAATCAGTATCTAATATCATAACATGTAGGGGGAAGAAATCAAGGTCCACTTAAAGAAAAATCTTTGCTGAAACAGCTGATTTTTTTAATAAAAATAAACTTTATGATCAAATTATAAACCAAAATATACTGAGTGCTTAATGTGAAAATACAGCAAAATCCAAGCACACAAATTGTAAAACGAGAGTATCTGCCGGCAAATTTCAACAGCAGCAAACAAAAATGACTTGTTTCACAGCACTGAATTTTTCTATTCCCACTCCCCTCTGAGAAACGTAGTCATTAACTTCAGTCTACTTTTTGCTAATATACAGACAAATGCTCAAACCCTTTCCTCATACATTGTAAACATATTTACTTTTTTAAACCAGAAATGACACATCAGAAAGGTTTCACTATAGGATAAATTTATAATGCAAATCATGCATCAACATGCTATATAGGAAAAAACACACAACTGTGAGCAATACCAATAAAGGAGGGGATGGCTCAGAGAATTCTAGACAAAGAACATTGCAGTGAGTAACCTCAGCTTGTTTCCAATCTTAAATTTAAGAATACTATAAAAATTTGTTGTGCAGATCATTTTATAGATTGACTTCCTAAAATACATTAAGCATCACTCGTGAACTACCAAAACCCATCCAAAATCCATCCATTAAAAAAAAAAAAAAACAAAATCCCCTCTACGTGCCTACTGTTTGTAACAAACCATTTAAGTACTGCAGCAAATGTCCAATGTCCCAAAGGCTTCTCCATTTTCCCTACCTAAAAACAAGGGCTTGATTCCCTATTTTACAAGTTTTGCAGAGAAAAGCCAACTGTGAAACAGCTTTGTAAGAGAGGAGGGGAGTGAAGGGAGACAGACCAGGCATCCAGGCAGATGACAGCTTAAGCAATCAGCTTAAAGGAGGAAAGGAAAAGTGCTACAGTCATCATTTAATGGTCTCACTGGCCTCTGTGAAAGGAATCGGAGATCTCTGCTGTCTTAGTAAGCAGGTCCCCCCATTAAAAATAAAACTTATCAAAATTAACATCTTCTAATTAACTAGAAGTCAAGAACAGAACTCCAACACACTGCTGAGCTGCACACAGAATTAATTGTGCCAGGCAGACACTGGGCACACGTAGAGCCACCCTGCAGCTCAGTATTCCAAACCACAGCTCACTACATGGCCTTGGCAGGCGACTCGTGAGTTCAGAAACAATCATGAAGCAGGGCTGGAAATGCTCCTCCTTGGACAAGGGGGATGCCAGTAACAAATAAGAAAACATCCTGCCTGCGGCTCGTCATTGCTGAACCGCAGGGGAAGAAAAAGGAAAAAAACTATGTCAAGCCAAATACATGAAATAGCAGGAAGAAGGAGGAAAAGAATTAAGTCTTTTGCACAACGAAGTTCTATTGCTGCTCTATTAAATCAGCTCTTCCATCCACAGAGCTACAGCAGGACATCTGAATTCACATAGATACACATCAGCATCCAAAGATCACAACACAGAAATTAAGCGGATACTGCCCGCTGGACTTTACCACTTCCAGGATGCTGCCTAACCTAGTGATACGAGCTATTTTGAAGAATACCACCACTCTTCACTTACTTGTTTAATGCTAAGAGATAACAGACTCATCATTCATCATCTCTCAAAGAAAAGCACTCATGTAAGGTTCATTATTTGGGAACAATTCCTACTCAGTAAGTAGCCTGAATATAAAACCTACATACTGAGGATTTGCATCTCTACTGAATAGTGATCTTTGTTGCAACACAAAGATTGTAGAGTACTGGTGTTTGCAGATCTGCTTACAAAAATGGAAGTTCTTGGGTTTGGTCTTTTTACATAAGCCCTCAATTTAAGGTCATACCGTATCACAGCTCTGGGAATCACTTACAAGATAGGAGATTTATTTAAATGACAGAAAGCAGCCTTGACCAATTCTGGATGGGAATAAGGGAGATGACAGAAAAACTTAACAGAACTGCTCCTTTTCTCAGAAAATGTGGAAAACATTCACTTGCACAGCTAAAGCTGGTAACATTTGGACATCAAGCAATTTTGTTCAGACTTAACACGAACAAAAGAGATGTGATGCAGTTAGCATATTTATTCTATCCATCGATACTAAAATGAGAGCTTGTTTACAGCCTAGGATAACGTTAAAGCTTAACACAGCCAGCTTAAATTGCTTATCATCTAATATATAACCTACAAGACCTCATAGAGTGCAATGTACACAGTAAGAAACCTTAAAATGGGAAGTGGTTTCCTTCTTTAATCTCAATTTAGGCAGAAAAAGAAATTGGTGTTTTCCCAGCCAAGGCTGGGTAAGCTACAAAATTCCCCTCAAGTCTCATTTATTTTATATATATACATAAAAACACCAACAAAAATAGCATACAATAAATTACTAGTACTATGAAGAGCTACTGTAACAAGCATTATCTTCAGTCACAAACTAATTCATCCTTGGATAAGTTATCCTTTGAAATAATGCTGCAGTCTACAGTAATTTAATTATAGGTGACTAGCCCTAAGTCATAATAACACTGTGTTTTTCTAACTGTATATTTGCTACTAGTACGTTCATGAGAGTTCAAGTTCTCCAAAAGAAAGGATCTACACTCTGCACATATCTGTATAGTTATTTGTTGTGTTTCAAATATTAAATTGGATCTTGTTAGAATTTCATCTCTATTTATTGTATAAACTGTACCACGTTACTGTATTTCATTATTTTAATACATCTCAATTTAATGTGTTTCTCAGTATATTAACAACCAAAAAACCAAACAATAACAACAAAAAAAGACAACAACAACAAAAAAGACAACGTTTGGTATTGCTTGGATAAACTATCTCTGGTTCCATAATAACAAGGAGGGGAAATAATCTGAATCTGTACAGTTCAAAAACATAAACAACCAGTATAAATTCACTCAATACTTTCCCTGTTTCATCGCTGGACTCTGAATCTGGAACTTCAACAAATATTGCAAATAATCTCATCACAATATAGTTAATGGTCCAGGACATACTTAAATTAATGCATAGAAATAAATGGGAATAGAAAGTCAAATGAAGAGCAGATGGTCACTCTAAACACTTCATTGCCTTCTATTCCTTTTATTTGTAATGCGGAAAGAATAAAAGCACATTTACCATAGTCTGCACTGGAAAGCAGATACAAAAAAACCTCATGTGTTTCTCAAGTAATTTAAAATACTAACCCAGAAACACCATGCATACAGTTAACCGCAGTCAACTTCACCCTTCAAGTAAAAAATAAAGAAATTATTTGTACTTATCCTTGTATTTTACTTTGGGTCTACAAATTTAATGATGTGCATGTTCTCCTTTCTTCTCTCAACCTCTTTCCCATATCATTTGATTTTTCACATCCATTATTAGTGTCTCTTATGAAACTATGCATTTTTCACATGAGGAGGGTTAACCTTTGAATTTAGTATTTCACCAATTGCTACCAATGTTCCCCTACTGTCTGTTCTACAATTGGGAATGTTCAGGACAAGCGGTCACCTGCACCATTCATGCCCTGAGAGGGCACTTTGCTCGTTAAGCTGGCTGACGGAGCTGCTGAGCCAGCCACAGGCCCCTGGCACAGCTGGGAACTGCATTTTCATAGGGAAGGAACAGGATTGAGGAGCATTTCAAATGTCTGACAACTGCAGAGAACCACTGAAATGAACTAAACATGTAGGAGGGAATGGGACAGAGAACTACTTTTGAGGGCCAAACCAGAAGGAAGCAGACCTACAGTGCTCTTTAAGGCACCTCCCAGAAAAGATCCTCCAGCATGAGCTCTTTCACAGCTTGTTGAGCTGCTCCTGGGATGCAAAGAAAGCTGCTTTTAGAGATTGGGAAAACAGAGTGGGGTGAAAAAATATAAACTAAACAACAAGACATTGAAAGAAATCTGCTCTTACTAAAAAAAAATAAAATCATTCAATAGGTATCATGCTAGTAATACAGATGCTATTCACACAGAGGAAGTACAGAGAATAGCTCAAGGAGGAGACTGCAAATGAGAAGGGTGGGGGGAAATGTTTGAGAATTTAAGAACAGAAGCCCTGAATTGGAAGATGGACCTATGCTTGGAGAAGGAGACACACTAAATGAAGGTAGCCTCTCAGAGAAAGTTACAGCGGAAAAAAAAAAAGATGTTTACAGAGGCACTACAAGTAGAAACACAAGGAAGTACAGCAGGAAGAAAAACATGCACAGAGAAGCGGGCATAGAGGTATCTGTCCCCTCTCTATTTCAGAAAAGTGCTGGATAGACAATACATCCTATACTTCATATACCATTTCTAGTTTCTTCAGTACTTCAGCCTGTTTCTTCCTGTATTACCTTCTGCAGTACAAACAAAACCAATCCTCTGCTTGCTCTTCTATATGGGTTGTGTTTCCAAAATCTCTTTGCTCCTTTCTTCTATCTCGTAGGAACCCTTTACATGCCCAAACATTTTTTCTTCTTCTTCAGGACCACTACTAAGAGCCAATCGAGTCTACAACACAACCACGGGACAGGACAGGGGAAGGCAACAAACAACAAAAAAACCCACCCCAAAACCCCAGAACATTTTAGATGTATACTGTTTACCAAAAGCCAGTATTTTCTAACTGTTCTGGAGGTTTTCCTCTTATTGACCACGTCCATTCAAATCCATGGCGGTCTTCAGAGTTTCTACAGTGCTCACAATCACATAGTTAAGCCCAGTGCAAATATCCGCTAGTGAAACACATTTTTGTGCTAACAAACAAGAGGCTCAGCATCACTAACATCTCCTATGGTTACTTTCCTAGAGCAGAGCTGTGCTCTATTCCATTGTAAAAAGGCTTCGAAAAGAATGCACACAACCTTATCTTCTCCCGTCTCTTCAAACACACAAGCTCTCCATCAGAGAACTAGTACCAGGGGTTTATACTTTTGTCTTTGCAGTATATTGCTTTCATCATTAGCTTTCCCCCCCTCACTGGTTGTCAGCTCTTCACAGCAGCACTCTTATCCTATTTAACTGCATTGCATTGAAAAATGGTATCGGTTTTCACAAATAAGCAATGGAACTCACAAGCAGAATTTATCCAACACATGCCAAAACAAAATGCTGTTCATTGTCTCCCTCTTTTACTATGTTCTGATGAAATGTCTTTTATCTTATGTAGGCTTCTTGGGGATGTTCAGTGAGCACATCAGGGCATAGAATTCCCTCTTCCCTCCGAAGAACCTAACCCTGTGCATTTCTGAAGCACAACTGCAGTCATACATGCACACCCCACCTCATTCACATTTCTTCAAGGCTACGTAGGTCCCTGATTCTGTGCATGATTCTCCTATGAATTCTTTTCACACACCTTCAGTGTGCACAGCAATGCATCAAAGTATATGGTACACAGATAACAGAATTAAAGGCTACTGTCAGAAGACAACACATGGAATTCTAGCTACAGTTACTTATCAGAGCTGTGAAGTAACCAAAAGGCATTTCAACTTGAGCTGTAGAAGCAAAATACGCAAACTCTCCAAAAAACAGAGCTTGATCAGTTTATGGACTACAGGTGCTGGTGCCCACAGGAGTTCATGAACACGAGTGGCCTTTCCAGTGCTGCAAATATGCTTCTACGATTTTTCACCAAGTACTCTAATTTTATGTTGTTGAAAGGTGTCTTCTTCATAGAGAAGTCATTACCAGTTTCGTAAGTGATAAAAGCTTTAAAGAATTAATAAAAAATCCTGTTCCCCATCTGATGCAATGTAGCTATTTGGGTGGGGGGCAACTCCTCAGTTAGAAGACTCCTGAGAGTGACTCAAATATAACATATATTAGTGCACTTCTCTAGAGTTAATATTCCTGAAATGCCATTAGAAAATCATGTGTGATGCAAAAGAAAGAAGAAAAAAAAAAATTAGTTGTACCCCTCTCCCAATATTTGTAACCTTTATCAAGTCAAATACACTAACCAATAATTGTAAAATAGAGATAACTACTCAGGCGTTAATGTAACATTTACATTTCATGCAAGTATAGATGCCAGATAGGAAATTCTATTGCGCTTATGTTACTCCAACAGCAAAACGATGCAACACATAAAAGATTAGAGATTAGAAAAGAGTATTGCAGAACATTTACTATCCCTATCCTGAGTGTTTCCATAGCAGCCGAAACAATTATTAAAACAGATACACCAAAAGGAAGGCAAAGAAATAATATAAAAGCTATCCATCTGAAAACAATTCACAGATCTGAAGAGTTATATTTGACTCGTTCATTAATTCAGTCATTAAGCATCACTTTCTAATATATCACACAGGTCTTTGAAACGATGTTCTCAGCACCACAGAAATTTATCAGAGCAAGGAGATTTTTAGAAAGAACTATTTATGACAGACATGTTGACTGCTGCGGCTTCATGATACAGAAGATGGAAGGTATCCTATATTTGCTTTGCAGGACAAGGATTTCCACAGTAGAGTAAGCCTACCCTCTTTTTTTATCCTACTTAGGTTACACAAACCAAAGACGACCCTACATGTGTTCATTCTCCTCCTGCTCTCCCCCAACTTATGACCACATACTGTTTTCAGTGGCATTAAGACAAGGGACATTAATTCCTACAACTGTGGACAGTCCCACTGAAGAGCGATCTTTCATAGCCTCCCTTTAAGCTTTCCTAAGATGCACTGAATTAAAAATCAGAGGCTCCATTTTTAGAAATGCCAGTCACCACATCTTGAAGACAACAAAAATTTGGCTTCTTGGCCTCATTCGAGAGCCATCTATAGACTGTTCTGTTTACGTATAAACCAGCAGGCATCATCACCACTGCGTAAATGTCAATGCTCTTTCCCTGCATTCTTTATGTAATAACACGGCATCATCCATAACCAGTTTTTCTTTCATTAAAGTCATGAGTCCTCCAGAAAAACAGAGGCAATATTGTTTTGACATCAGTAAGCAAGTGGCCTTCCATCTGCCTACAGCTGAGCTACGAAATGTAAACAAGTAACAGCCTCCACTGCAAGTGAAGATGCAACACAAAAGATGCTTAACAGGTTCTCAATGGCAAAAAGAAATACACCGATACCTGTGCGAGAGGGAGGAAAGCATGGTTTCTAATGCAAGTATTTTTCTCCTTGTGTCTGTTCTCATAACCAGATTTCAGATGTGCAGATGTGGCATCAGGTCAAGAGGAAGTAATGACACCATTTATGCTCCCCTTCCCATGGGAAATCACCCCACAGCAACAGAACTGGTCAACTGCCACTCACTCCCGTTCAACAGATCCAACCTTAATAGCATTTCACATTCAATACAGGGCCCTGAGGAGCTTGAGGGTTTAAAAAGCCATCTAGTGCATTATTCTGTCCAGAAAAAGTACTTTCAAAGTACATGATTCTTGCCTTAAGAGCGAGTGAAAAAAGCCAGCATCATTAAGCAATCTTTGAAATTTCATATGAGAAGCTGAGTACAGAAACCATTATCCAGGGGTATCTACAGCACTCAGAATAATTTTATGTTGACGTTTATATGGGGACAGCTGGGTAGGAAACAAGTTCAGAAAAGCCAGAGAACACCTACAAGTGAAAGAGTCCACAGCCCTGTAGGAGTGCAGTTGAGCAGATGGACGGGGCAGTCCGAGAGCAGAGGACACGCAGTCAAAAGAATGAAGTGCAAATGCCCCAGAAGGAAATGGGTGTGGAAATGCAGATAAAGAAGAAAGGTGACTCTGGCCACAATATTGCAGCACAGCCTAGAGAACAACAAGCTAAGGATGGACTCAGATCAGGGTAGATCTCTACTTCGGTTATCATCACAAACAGACAAGAGCTTACCAGACATGCAGTTTCTAATACAGATACTATCACATAAATTATAACGTTAACCCTAAAGATAGTTATCAACCTATTGATGTAGGATTTATTTTTCCAACACTCCCATCAGCCCCCACATATGAGAAAACACTGCGGCAGAACCTGATACATTAAACCTGGACAAAAGTTTCAAGGTTTTAGCCTTACTTGAATATTGAAAAAACCAGTAAGTCAGTAAAAAACCCTGAAAATTTTTCCTACTTCTATAGCTAAAGCTTTCCAAAACTCAAGTCACGTCTTTCTGTTGTTCCTCCACAGAAACAAACAGACCTTGCAGTCTTTAAAATCTAATAAACCTTTCAATTACTTCTAAGCGAAGTCTTAGATAGCAGTGTAAAAAGTTGCAGTTGCAAGAATATCATGTCCTAACATCAACAAGTCCCTTTTCCCACTGGAAAGGCAACCAGGGAGTAATGTTAGCAGGCAGCAGAAAGAGCACATTTTACAGGTGCCAGTATCTCCTGAAATAAGCGCCTGTGAACACCAGCAGCAGCGCAGTAAAGGCCTCTGCAATTATCTACATGCTCGACCTCTTAGGAAAGCTGCTCACTGGTGATGAAGCCCACACTCCCTCTCCTTCCATAAAATCTCAGCTGAAGTGGAGAGAAACTACCACACTGTTGTTTGTATCTTTTCAAATAGAAAAGATGCGACTCCATTCATTCAGCTTAACCAGTTCTGTACTACAGCTTCTAAGTACGAAAGCATGCTCTGTTTCAAGCCCTAATCCTATAAAATCTAGAGCTGCAAAGCTCAGAGAAACTTTACCGATCAACTTCTATAAATGGTGCAACGCCTCTTTCAGTTTTTCTAACTCTCAGTGTGGGTGTTTCTTTCCGTGAAAGAAAGGGAAAAAAGCATGAGAACAGATATGTAATTCAGCAGAACAGTTTTTCATCCTCAAAACATTGACAGCTATTACATGCCCCAGAGTCTTCCACCAGTCTAGGGATTTCAGTGAAGAAAACAAACAAAACAAAACAAAAAAATCAACTCCTTACCCTGTTTTTGGACAAATGAACTATAACCACCACGTGTGCAGCTCACATTCTAAAAACACTGGCAGTCTAGGCTTCATTTGAAGGTCAAACTCAAGCAAGAGTTCCCCACAGCTTCTTTACTGGACTAAACAGATACTTCCATACATATTCAATACCCAAGGACTAAGGGTGCCTCATTTTCTGATGCTTCAAGACCACAGACCATCTTACACAGGCTCTACAGCCAAAGCAGAACTCTGATAAATCAGAGTGAATATAACCTTAAGCAAAATATTTACTGAGTTTATCTACATGGACCTCAGTAAGTAAATCCTTAGCATGCTGATAACATTCATCACGTCTTCTTTAAAAAAGATTTGTGCCGAGTTGTTAGAAGGACTGCAGCAAGTTGTGGCAGAGATGCAAAGAGCGGAAATATATTAGCATTTCCAATATCTGGAAATGCATGATCTAGTCTGTAAGGCAAGGGAGGCCTCAAAATTCTGCAGCAAGTATCTCTAGGTGGCTCCATCCACATACTTCTATATTCACTTGTAAGAATCTTACTCCATCTCTTAAGCAGAAACTGTAGGGTTGCCAAACATGATGTTTCAGTGAAATTATGCCAATATACACAGATAATTATTAATATGAAATGTACCTAACAAGATTCAAAAGGTGCTCCGAGAAAACCCACAACAATCTCTTTTACACTACTGGAGATGAAAGTA
This sequence comes from Todus mexicanus, assembly GCA_013389965.1. NCBI lineage: Eukaryota > Metazoa > Chordata > Aves > Coraciiformes > Todidae > Todus > Todus mexicanus. The sequence goes on along the minus strand of WEIS01006025.1, from coordinate 7,563 downwards.
TCGTGCAATTTATCAGACTGTTATGCTCCTTATTAGCAAGTTCCCCCACCTGTTTTCGTAGACCATGCTTAACAGACGGTGATTGAGTTGAAATGAAAAGAAGACTCAACGTTTTTCAAATATGATAAACCTCCACACTACTTCACGGGAAACTAGGTTTTCAAGAGGGAGAGAAAAGGTCAGCAAAAAAGGTTGGGTGTCAAGTACGTAGCAGCTCTGGAGAGTGACCGCCTTGGAAAACCCGAACTCGGTACAGCGCTTACGCACACCCAGCAGCTGCCTTGAACAGACAGAAGGACCCGCAGGGGGCTCCGGCCATGCCCAAACACCTCCCGGCGCGGCCCAACCTGGCCAAGCAGGCGAACACAAACACACACACGGCTCCGCAGCCCGGCACCGGCCCTTCCTCCTTCCTCCAGCGCAGCGGCTGGAGGGGGAAAGTTCAGCCCCGGCCCCGCCCGAGGCTCCGGCGGCCCCGGCGCCCCCCGGGCCAGGGCCAGCCGGGCCGGGCCGGGCAGGGC
>WEIS01006024.1:0-13822 GCA_013389965.1 Todus mexicanus | reverse complement strand
CTCATTGATGGTTTACACTTAGACATTTTGCTATTGACTCTTTGGATGCGACCGTCCAGCCAACTTTTATCCATCTAACAGTCCAGCTATCAAACTTATATTTCTCCAACTTAGAGGCCAGAATATTGTGGTGGACAACATGAAAGACCTTACAGAAGCCCAGGTACATGCCATCTGTGACTCTTCTCTTGTCCGCTGATGCAATCACATCACAGAAGGCCACTGGATTAGCCAGACATGAGTTACCCTTCAAGAAGCTGTGCTGGGTGTCTCTGATCGTCTCTGTCTTCCCTATATTTTGACATGTTTTCCAAGATCTCAGCAGCCATGGATGTGAGACTGACTGGTAGTTCCTAGGGTCCTCCTGACACTTTTTAAAAATGGATGTGATGTCTAATGGGTCCTGAGTCTTGTCTCCAGAAAACTTGTCTGTGAGCAGTATTTATTATTTGGATTGACCTTCATACTCTTGTATATGAAACAGTTGGACTTGATGATCTTAAAGGTCTCTTCCAAGCACAACAATTCAATGATTCCATAAGTAAGTAATTGTTGCGGCCCTTTCTGGTCTCGGACACCACATAATTCCCAGTTAAAACCTGGGATCTGCTCCTGTCAGAAGGCTTCATTCAGGGTATTTTTATTCTCTCCCTCTACTCTGCTCTCATGGGATCCCACCTGGAATACCACATCCAGCTCTGGAGCCCCCAACACAAGAAGGACATAGACCTGTTGGAGCAGGTCCAAAGAAGGCCACAACAATCATCTCCTTCACAAGAAGAGGCTGGGAGAGTTGGGGTTGTTCAGCCTGGAGAGGAGGCGGCTTCAGGGAGATCATGTCATGGCCTTCCAGTAACTGAAGGGAGCCTACAAGAAAGCTGGGGAGGGACTTTTTAGAAGGGCTTGTAGTGACAGGATGAGGGGTGATAGCTTCAAACTGGAAGATGGGAGACTCAGGTTGGAGGTGAGGAAGAAGTTCTTCACTGTGAGGGTGGTGAGACACACTAGCTCAGGTTGCCCCGGAAAGCTGTGGAAGCTTCATCCTTGGATATGTTCAAGACCAGGTTGTATCGGGCCTTGAGCAATGTGGTCTAGTGGGAGGTGTCCCTGCCCATGACAGAGGGGTGGGAACAAGAGGATCTTAAAGGTCCCTTCCAACCCAACCCATTCTGTGATTCTATATTTAGAGTGTTTCACAGCCTTACTGAGCTGTTAAAAGATTTTAGGTTCCTTCCACAGTAGAGAGGAGGGCAGGTTGACCATGTGCAGTTATTAACAACTCAAAGGATGACAGCTTTGAGGAAGAAGAGCAAGGAGGGCTGGGATGACCAAACAAGGTCCACATGGTCATTGTTGTCCAGGTAGCACATCTGATGTCATGTCTTACAAAGGAAATTCTTGGACTCTCTCACAGGAGCATTTAAATATTCAGGAAGAGCTTTTCATTTACTGAGCAGGGAGACTGGAACAAGGACACCTTATAAAAACTGGAAGAAGTGAGATTAAGTACTTCTTAGAAACCTACAACCAAAACCAGGTTCCAGACCAAAATCACCTTAATTTTTGGCATGATTATTTTAAGTGAAAGCTACAACAAGTTTCCCAGCTCCTAGAAAGCCCAACTGGTTTTCCCTCGAGCTCTGCCCACCCTCGCTGTTGTGAAGGCTCGTTGGATTAGACTCATAGAATGCCTTGGATTGGAAAGTACCCCTGAAGGTCATCGTCCCCTGCAGTGACATCCGTAACTAGATCAGGCTGCTCAGAGCCTCATGAAGCCTGACCTTGAATGTCTTGAGAGATGGGGCCTCCACCACCTCCCTGGGCAACCTGTTCCAGCATTCCACCAGTAGTAATGGTGTCATACACTAAGGTGAGAAGTAAGAGCCGCCTGACCAGCTGCTCTCCTCCCCAGGAGCTGCTCTTCAGCATTCTAGCTTGTTACACCCATACCCCAACATGTTCTTTCTTTCTGGCATAACTCTCAACTGGTTTTCTTACCACTTATCTCCATCTGCTTGTATTTACAGCGGGTATTTTCTCCCAATTACTTGAATTTGAGACCTTAGGAAATAGTACTCTTAACATACCCATCTTCCTTCCCCAGATGGTTTAATTTCAATTCCATTTTTATTGACAGCTCTTGAAAATGGTCGCCTCCTTCTCCCTTTGTCTCTTTTGTTTAGTCTTCAACTCCTGACTGACTAGTCCTCCATTTCTTGGAGCTTTCTGTCCTGCTTGTCATTTATTTTTGTATGATTAAATCATGTCTATACTAGCACCTTATTTGTGCTGCAACCTTTGCCTAACACAGACTGAAATTCTCTGAGCAAAAGGTTTTATCTCTTTATAGCCTGTGAAATATTCCTGGTAGACAGAAGTTGAGTCAGAGAGAGGTTTTAAGACTGAAGTAGTTTTTGGTGTATATAAAATTGAATTTTTTTTAAAAATTAAGTTCTATGTCTCTTTTCTTTGCAGAAAAAGATCATGCTAAACATGTTTTTAGACACCCTGATGGCCGACCCACCTCCTCAGTGCCTTGTGTGGCTGCCTCTCATGCACAGACTTGCCCACGTTGAAAACGGTAAATGGAATATTTTCTAGTTTGAGACATTGGGTCAGGGCAGGGTTCCTTCCTGGTCAACACATGTAAATATACTGTCCTTTCTCACGTCATGGAGCACTTCAGGCCTTCCTCATTCCCACCAGAACTGTCTTTATCCCAGAATATTTAAGGCCAGGCTTATCCTGGGATGAAGATCAGTTCTGTATGAAATCATCAGTCACAACACAAAACAAGATTAGTTTTGGAGTTCTAGCATCACTAGTAGTGAAAGGTGAAAAAGCATGCAGCAGAAAAATGATATTCATTAAATGTTCATGTTTATAATGAAAATTTTAAAAAGCTTCGCTCAAACTGTGCCTTAACATACGCTTTCAAGTGCTGACTCCCAGGGATTTTGGTACTGGTTCAAACATCTGCCTTGAGTAGTATTTGTGCGCGAGTCACTTCAGTGCTCTTTATGGGAGGCAAATGCTGAGCTCCTCTCACTTCCAGACCTTTTGTTAGCTAACATTTCCTGGGTTTGCTGCCTATGGAAAGTATTAAAGGAACAATAACGGGTGGAAAACTGAAAATCAGCAGAGAGACTGATGAAAGGGTCATCTGGCTGAGAGTGAGTTCAGGAAAGGAAAAGCAGAAGGTTGTGCAAGCGCATTGAAACTATTTTGGGGGTTTAGTGGCCAAAAAGGTGGTGTGTTTTCAATTTCTAGCACAGTTGCACACAGTATTTGTGTATGGTGCCTGGTATGTGAATTCAAGGAGAAAAGAAACCCCTTTTTTTTCCTTCATCCGTAAAGTAGATTCATCTTTCGTTTCCTTCCCCTCTAAGTAAAATCATGTTATCATCCTCTAAAATTCTTGCTCTACTGTTTGTTACTTCTTCTTCTGCTTAATGCTTTCATTGCCATTTCACAGTGTAGAGACATCTTCCTTCTAAGACAAAGGCAGCTAAACTCTAGACTTTTGATTTGCCCAACTCTTTACTGGCACAGCTTGGCAGTCTGTCCCTAGCAAGGTTTCCATGATTTGTATTCCGTTCTTTGGTTCTTGAGATTTATGCCTGTGACATGGTTGAGTCTTGCTGCGATTCTGATTTGCTGGCTTTTTGGCATGTGCTTCATTGTCTTTGCTTCTCTTGATCCTCATGCAAAGCAGGGCAGGGACACCTCCCACTAGACCAAGTTGCTCCAACCTGATCTTGAACACATCCAGGGATGGAACATCCACAGCTTCCCTGGGCAACCTGAGAGTTGGCTGCAAAGATTCTCCAGTTGTAATCCATTACTTATTAGCTACTTCCGCAAGGATGTACTTCTTTGAGACATTGCCTCCGCTTCTGATCCTGACCAGCCATTCAGTGCTGCCTGTAGGACTGCTCTCTTCCAGGAGTGGCACAGTGGGAACTTCAGCACTGAGTAGAGTAGGAATGGGCATCTCCCCATGGTGATCTAGAGCTGAAAGGTTAGACATTAGTTTCCCAGGCAAAATACTGGAGTTGTTCCACAGGGTGTTCCACAATTATTAATAGGGCTTAAGTTTCAGCCGTTGATTTGAGCCCTTAATGAATTTGGTACACTTGGGTTTTCAATTTTAAGCTACAGCTGCCACCTATTTTTCAGCACTGTGCAATTTCTTGGTTACAAGTTCTCACATCCAGTGTGAACTAAAGTCAGCAGCAGTCACGACAGGGCGAGTAACTGATACCCGTCCAGATACTAGAGCTTGCTGCACTGCTGGAGAGATCTCTAGCTGGTGAACCTCAGTTATGGTGTGATCTGATACTAGAGCATGTGAGAACTGCGAAACCTTTTCACCTTTTCCACCTGGTCCTTCAGGTTCGGAGGCAAAACTTGGACAGAAGGACAGCTCATGATAAAACGCCCCCTGCTCTAAGTGAACTTCACTCTAGCATTACACAGGGGTTTTAGTTTTGTTTTTACTGCAGATGCTTTACAAGACGTGCTGAACTGTTTTGTCAGAATAGGTTTGCAAGGCTGTAGTTGGGTGTCGTGACATATACGTGATGATTCTTTCAGTGCAGACTCATGAGAACGTGAGGTCTTACGAATAATTTTGGTTGTTTCCTCATGAGCCTCACAAAGTCCTGCACCTGGGAAGGAACAATGCAATGCAGCAGTGCACACTGGGGGCTGACTGGGTGAAAACCAATTTGGCAGTAAAGGACCTGGGGGGTCCTGGTGAACACCAGGTTGGACGTGAACAGCAATGCCGTCTTGAAGAAAAAACAGTCCTGGGCTGCAGCAGAAAGAGCATATGCAGCAGGGTGAGGGAGATGTTTATTGCCCTCTGTTCTGCACTGGTGAGAACAAATCTGGGATGCTGTGTCCAGTGCTGGTACTAGGACAGGCTGAGAGAGATGGGACTGCTTGACCTTGAGAAGAGTGGGCTCTGGGGTACCTTAGCAGTCTCTGTGACCAACTGATGGGAAGCAATAGAGAAGACAGAGCTACGCTACTCTCAGTGGTGTCCATGGGCAGGGCAAGGGGCAATGGGCACAACTGGAAATACAAGAAAATCTGTTTAAGAAATTTTAATTTTTTTTATTATGAGGGTGGTCAAACTCTGCGTCAGATTGCAGAGCATCCATCCTTGGAGATATTCAGAACCTGACTGGACCATGCCCTGAGCAGCCTGCTCTGGCTGACTCTGCTTTGAGCAGATTTCCAGTGGTCAGAGAATCCCAGCATGGTGGGGGTTGGAAGGGACCTCTGGAGTTCACCTGGTCCAACCCCTCCGGCAGGGTTGCCTGGAGCAGGTTGTACAGGAATATGTCCAAGTAGGTTTGAAAGTCGTCCAGATACTCCTTTCATCCATTGGAGATTTTGTGATTCAAGGTATGATTGCAATGAAAATCCCATTAAATAGTTCTCCTCTTCCACCATGAGTCCATAAATGATGTTCATCTGATTAAAAACAGGCTCAGTCCGTAAAACCACTACTATCATGGACCTTTTTCCTCATAGTAGTTTAGTAGTCTTGTAGTAGTAGTCTTGTTCTGGAGTCAATTGTTAATTTCCACTGCCAGTTAATTTTCTGTGGATTGCACCTTGCCAGTGTAGTGCTTTTCTTCCCCAGCCTTTCATCCCAGCCAGATTTTTGTTGTCTTCACAGCTTGTAAATCTTCTCACTAATTACTTCAGCCATCACTGCTGAGTTACTTCAGAGGCACCTGAACACCTCAGCTGACACCTTTAAAGAAAAAAATCCTGTGATTTCCTTGGTTGTCTTTTCTGCTCTGATACAAGCAAAAGGCAATTAAGTGCTGAACTGAGCTTGTTTTATTGGCAAAATAATGTTGACAGGTAAAAAATAACACATCTTCTTTCTCAAGGTATCAAATAAACTCCCTGGATTGCTAGAACTGGTCTAAACAGGCCAGAATGCTTTTTTTTTTTGAGAGTCCTCATCTCAATTTGTACAATAATATGCAGCATAATGACAGTGAGCTCTTGTGGAGGCGTTCTTATTGGAGTAGATAGAAATGGGAGCCTCTGTACGTTAGAGTGCAAGTCTTCTGAGGAGTGGCTGAGGGACCTGGAGTTGTTGAGCCTGAAGAAAAGGAGGCTCAGGGGAGACCTTCATACTCTTAACAACTCCCTGACTGGAAGTTGGAGCCAGGTGGGGTCAGTCTCTTCTCCCAAGGAACAAGACAGGACAAGAGGAAATGGCCTTACGTTGCACTAGGGCAGGTTTAGGTTGGACCTGAGGAACAATTTGTTCCCCACAAGGGTTCCCCAGGCCTGTCCCAGGCTGCCCAGGGCAGGGGTGGAGTCCCCATGATCCCTGGAGGGGTTTCAAAGCCATGGAGCTGTGGTGCTGAGGGACCTGGTTTGGTGGTGCCCTGGCAGTGCTGGGTTAATGGTTGGACTCCATGATCTTAAAGGTCTCTTTCAACCAGAACGATTCTATGATTTCAATGCTACATGTCTCTGGAGACTTTCAAAACCCACCTGGATGCTGCAATCCTGGGCAACCTGCTCTGGGTGACCCTACTGGAGCAGGGGGGTTGGACCAGACGATCTCCAGAGGGCCCTTCCAACCCCCGCCATGCTGGGATTCTGTTCAGTATGTTTATGAAAAATTCTGACCAGTGCATGACCTGGAATAAAAAACCCTTTGCCCATTGGTCTTTCCATTTTGGCAATTAACTGCTCTCTGGTCTTTTTCCAGTGAGATTCCCATCCAAGTTACGGTCCTTTCATCTACTCTGGATTTCCTGCTGTCATGAGAATATTGTGGGAGACCAGTTTTGTAAGAATTACAGAAATGAAATAAAAAATTGATGACTTTTGATACCAGTTCTTATTCAAGATCAGTTATTCTGTCATGGGCAAAGATGAGGTTGATTGGGCAGATGTTGTCCGTGGCTCATTTCTCTGTTGTTTCTTACGTGCTTAGAGCGCTTTGCTTTATTCTTTGTTCCAGTAGGTATTCTATGCGTTAAAATAACAGGAGAAGGTGGTAGTTATGTGTGTAGGATATCACATCCTTTTGAGGATCTTAATTACTATTCTTGCAATGTCCCCTTTAAATCCCATGCTAGTTTTCTCTCTGTCTCTTTTTCTGACCTTGAATATTTTAATCCTCCTTAATAATTTGTCCCACTTCTCACTTCTGTAGACTTCCTTTTGAATTTTCGATTTTTGAGGAGCTCTTAAATTTGACTCACGTTGGTCTTTTGCTACAGTCTGCTCTGAGAGTTTGTGCTTCTTTCTTTAGCTTAACTTGTTTTAATGAACTGGCAATTCTCTTAATTCATTTTTCCTCTTTGATTATTTCTTCTTGTGGCTTACCTACTAATTCTCGTGAGTTTACTGAAAGCTGCTGCATTGAAGTCGTGTTTCTTTCTCCTCCACTTCCTAAAATTCACAAAATTATTCTGTTGGCATGTTAACTTAAGGTCACTTGTCATCTTTTTCAACCGTTTTTTTCCTACTATCTGATACAAATCTAGCAATTTTCCTTTTTATCTCTTTCCCTACCTTTTCTATTAAGAAAAAGTGACCAGCTCCTCTCCAGTCTCTTCCCAATGGGCATTTGTATATTAAAATCACCTAACGCAGTCAAGTCCGTTGCTTTGGATGCTGTTGCTACATGCTGTGATAAAGCATCGTCTACCCGATAATCTTAGTTTAATTATCCATGGCATTCCTGATGGGGTTAATACTCAGGAGTTCTCTGCTTTAACTGTTACCCATGTATTTTCACCCCTTTGGGCACATGGTAGCAGGCACTTCTGCGCTGTTTAACTGGCCAAACCTTCCCACCCAAGTGGCGTCCCTCTACATTAACTTTGTTACCCTCTGCAGTGTTACGCCAAGTCTCAGCTAGAACTGCAAAGTCATAATTTTTATAGTAGATGAGAACTTCAGACTCTTTCTAGTTATTTCTCTTCCATCTTTCAGTAGTTTATAATGGACAGATCTGAGAATTTCATCTGCTCTTTTATCATAGAATCATAGAATGGTTTGGCTTGGAAGGGACCTTAAAGATCATCAAGTTATGACTCCCTTGCCTTGGGCAGGGACACCCTCCACTTTTCTTCTGTGGTCTTCTGCGTAGCAGTTATTTCTACCTGTCTATTACTACTTTTATGCTCCAGACCCACAGCAATTGCTCCTGTAACCCCCCTTCACCTTCCTGCTTCCATTCTATATCTTGTGCCTCAACTTCTAAGATGCCTTTGGCACAGTAAGATTTCTCCTTTACCTCATTTTCGCATTCTTCTTATGTTTGATCTTAAACAGACCAAGTCTGTGATTGTTTGTTCATAGGTAGAAGAACAAGGAAGAAGCATTTCTTTTATTACTTTTTTTTAACCTGCTCCTGATGGTGACTCTACCTGTTGTACCCAATTTAATTTTCCAGTTCTCAAGATGTTCAGAGTTAGAAGTACACTGGGGATTTATTCAGTTTGAGCTATAGAGGTACAAGAGGCAGCTCACGGTCGAGGAAGAGCGAGGGAAGTTCCTTACTGAGAGGTGATTCTGAGCAGAAGCCACCTGTAGTGCTCTGAATTTGCCTGCTCTGTGCAGCTCTCTTGGCTGACTCTAGGGCGATGCAATCTCCTTAGGCAGGCAAGAACCTCTGTGAATACAGCCCCTCTGCTCTCCCTGCCCACTCATATGTGTGCTCTGGGATGTTGGACTCCCGCAGTGACTTCTGTATCAGAGTTTGTCCAAGGAGGGAGAAATCTGAAGAAGAAATACTGAACTTGTCATATGTAACTGCTGTGTTATCATCAACTTAAGTTTATGATTAACCTTACCGAAATTACCTGCTCTGCACTCAAAATCCATCACCTGCCCAGAATAACAAGTTGGTTTTGTGGTTAAGAACCTTATGGGGGAAGGGGGAGGAGTGTGGAAACTAATGAAATTTGATGGTCAAGGTTTTCCTAAAGTTCACATATTATTTCTGTTTTTGTTTTGTTTTGTTTTTTCTCCTCCTTCCCCATCTCCCCCAAGTCTTCCATCCCGTAGAGTGCTCGTATTGCCGGTGTGAGAGCATGATGGGTTTCCGGTATCGATGCCAGCAGTGCCACAACTACCAGCTCTGTCAGAACTGTTTTTGGCGCGGCCATGCGAATGGTCCTCATAGCAACCAGCACCAGATGAAGGAGCATTCCTCTTGGGTAACTTGCCTTTGTTTGTCTTGCTGACACAATCCCCTCTGCACTAACTTGCTCTGAAACATTTAACGCTTTCAGAGTAGAACTGCACAGTAGACCTTCTGGAGGCTTTTCTATAGCAAAAAATCGTATAAATGGGTAAATTGCTGGGTTTATTACAAGTGCTGTTTCTATTTTTTTGATGGTTGTCATTGTTTAAAGCACACTGGACAGCACCCTCCTTCTCAAGGCCTTAGCACGTGTTTTCTTCCACTCTGAGCATCACTCCTACTTTTCTTCTATTTTCTTCTCATCTAGCTTAAAAAGACTGAAAAGTTGTGATACCTTTCCTGCCCAGAAAGGTAAACCAGTTACCAGAAATGCTGTGCTTAGAAAGGAACTTGATCCAAGTGGCATGTTTAAAAATAGTATTTCTTTAAGAGAAAAATTGAGTATTGTCATTGTGATGACAATTGTAAATATATACATTGAAAATTCTTAACTAAAAAGCCTTGAAGAAATTATATGAGCAATAACATTCAGTTAGATGATTACATGATAACCACATCCCAAGAAATAATAGACAATCTGAGATATAAAAACCTATTTTATGGCAAAAGATTAAGCTCAAACTTTTCCTTATTGAAAGAGAAGTTCAAATGATTGTTAGGTTATAATTAGTAATTCTCTTCATGAGGAAGTCTCCTTATAGTATTACTATTTCATTTAGAAAATTGGGGCTTGCTACCATTTGGTAGTTGGAATGTGAAGATAAGAAAATTCGGTCTTAAGTATTGTCCTTTCATGAGCTATGTGGGTAATAAACTTCTGGAATGTTTAATCTGAACTGCCAGTAGATGATTATCCCATGAAGTCTGTGTAAAACTAGTGTGGATTTTTTTAATACAAAGACGTATCTAAATAGCTTCAACTCTACTGGAGATACTTCCTTCTGCAGTGCCTGAGTTGTGTCCTCAGCGAGTCAGGTCAGACAGACTGCACCCCATTTGGGTACCAGGGTCTGCAAATCCATCAGCCTATTTTGTTTCAGAATTAACTTTTGAGGCATTTGACTCGGGGCTGTACAGAATGAGTTGATTTTAAGATGTGATATGGGCTGGAGGAGTGGGAAGTTACATGAATGGAGAAGGAGGATATTCAGGCTACCACTCTTCCATTAGATGGAATGGTGCAGGTTGTTTGATGATCTGAACTGCAGGAGTGTCCAAAACCATCCCTAGCAGACCATACAGCATTCTCTAAGAAGCTCCTGAGGTAGCTTTAGCAGTTGACACAGGTCAACCTGGGTGCAGCCACCTTGCTTTGGAGATAGAGAATTCAAGTCCTCTGCCATCAGGACTAGGTGGTGGCTCTGGAACTATCTCCTTCTGTACTCTAGGTGTAGGTGGAGAAGAGGGAATTGCACATACAGAAGCAACATAAAGCAGAGCACAGAACTGGAGTAGATTATTACTGGAAACAGCAGAAGATACTGGGAAACAGAGTTTTTACCTGGAGAAAGGAAAGAATGTATGAAAGAAAATAATGGTAATCTTGGGAGAGACTAGATCTTAATATTTTACCTAATGAAAATGTTGATTCATAAAACCAATTGGTCCAGAAGTCTTACGAGAAAAGGCTGAGAGCCCTGGAGTTTTTTAGTCTGGAGAAGACTGAGAGGGAGACTTATTAATGTTTACAAATATCTGAAGGGTGGATGTCAAGTAGAAGGGGCCAGTCTCTTTTTCAGTGGTGCCCTGTGATAGGATGAGGGGCAATGGACACAAACTGGAACCCAGGAAGTTCCATCTGAGCATGAGGAAAAACTTCTTTGCTGTGAGGATGGCAGAGCCCTGGTACTGGCTGCCCAGAGAGGTTGTGGAGTCTTCTTCTCTGGAGACTTTCAAAACCCACCTGGATGTGCTCCTGTGTGACCTGTTTTGCCAGGGCGTTTGGACTTGTTCTCCAGAGGTCTCTTCTAACCCCTGCTGTTCTGTAATTTTGAGAAGGGATTTTAACAGCAGCAGGTAGTGTACAGAAACAAGATGTAACTCATACTGATAAGACAGGGCAGCAGTAGGTGAAATGGAAGGAAGGCTTTTAAAAGGCATGTTTGTGTCAGTCTGTTTGTGGGAGATTTGTGTAGTGCAACTGTGGAGTTACACCTGGGTGTGAGCTGAAAGAGTGAAAGACACGAAGAGTGAAGGAGATATTTACTTTTTTTGTTCGGCACAGTCAGAATCCAAATCAAAGGAAGATGAAATTAAGAGGGTAAAGGTTGCCTGAAGTTGAAGACAAAAGGTGGAAATCAAGGACAAAAATTGAGAAATTTGAGGTATTTCAGTAAACAATAAGTAATCATAAGGACCATTTATGTTGCTGTAGTCTAAAGTAATATTTCAAGCTCTAGAAAACCATTTCTAAGCATTCGTAACTATTTGCTGATTTTTTAAAGCAACGAAGTGTTTTATATGGGCTAAAAAAAATTCGGGGATATATAAAATACTCCTACAGACTGGGTCGTCTCCTATAAACCGAGTACAGAGGAGAGATCTTTTAAGAGAGAGCTCTCTTACCTATTTTTATTTTTTGAATATTTTTTTAACTTTTACAAGTCTTGTGTGTTAATTTTATGAAAATTGAAAATCAGTCTTAATTAAACAAAACAACAAACTATTAGTTTTGACTTTGGACTGTGTTGTTGGTTAAGTGGAAACCAATGAAATCTATCAACTGGTAAGGTCAGGGAATCTGAAATGTCATTTTCACGTCAGTCTTCATCAGGACTCTTCTGCCTTCATTAGCTGGGTGACTAGTACTGCTGGTGAAGGAGCAAAGCTGAGTCTGATAAGGTGAAGAACACCCAGTAAAGCGAATGAATTTGAAGGTGTCGATTCTTTGTGTTTTCAAAACCAATGCAGTTTAGTACAGTGAACTGCGTAGTTCTCAGAAGGGACTGAGCAGCGGCAAAGTTTTGTGAAGGATGTATGTCTGAGGGGCGGGTCTGCAGAAGGGCTGCAGGGTGGGGAATACGGTCGCTTATGAAGGGAACATGCATCAGCAGCGTCAGACTGCTGTGAAAACTCTTTATTGATGTCTGGAAGGGAAGATGCAACCACAGAACACACACCATCACGCGTTTCGTCTGCTCGGCGCTGGTGCAGCTTCAGCTGAAGTCGTATGACCTACTCGTGTGTTTCCTCAACAATCGCTTCTTGAGTGAAGACCCCAAAACTCCTGCTGACCAGATCAGCAGAGATCAGCTGGTATTCTGACACAATAAAAAAAGAAATTCATTTTTCCTGGGTTTTCAATCCAGCCAGATCTAGTTCAGTCTTCTATGGTCTATTTTCAGGGTTTTGGAGCTCTAAGACCCAAAATAAGCTTTAATAATAAGTATTTTCATAAGGTTCTTTTTCCTGAAATTCTAAAGCGCCTTTGGTAGTTTTTTGTACTATAAATCACATAGTACAGTGATTTAAAAAATAAATACATATTTATATTACTATAGTGATTATCACAGAATCCCAGAATGCTTTGAATTGGAAGGGATCTTTCAAGGTCATCTAGCCCAACCCCTGCAGTGAGCAGGGATTACATATATATATATACACACATACATATGTAAGTTAAGGTAGAAGCCTTATTTTGAAAGAGAGGTTTTGCTGCATGAAACACACGGCTTGCTGGGGCCTGTTTGGGGGCAGAAAAACCCCGCCTTCAAACACTTTCCACATTTTTCCTTCTGGGCTATTTCAGTTTTTGTTTTATTAATAACTTCAAACACCGTTTCATTTAGTTACATGCATGCAGCGGAACTGGAAATCAGATTGTTCATTTGGAAAGGGTGTAGATTAGTTCATTGTTCATTCTGTTTGTTTATTTTTGTGTGTTGAGTCTGCTAAACTACAGCAATCTCTGACATCTGTGAATTTGAGGTGAAATGTTAAAATAGCCAAGATTCCCCTAAAGGCTCACGCCCTTGGGGATAAGTTTTGTAGGCTTATTATCAACTGTGGCTGAGTTAGAATGAGGTGCTTCCTGCTATAAATAATGGAACGGTTGTTGTTTATAACCACGCTTAACATGGTGGCTTTGGAGAGCATATCCACAAACCGAAGGGCTGTTGAGTTGTTTCTATAGTGATAATATCTATGGCTTCCGCTGGGAAGTCGTTATGCCGGCTACTAATCGAATCGAAAACAAAAGACAGACCCTTTCATCTGCCGAGTTAAAATCTAGCGATACTGTAAGTAGCTGTTAATGAGATTTTTGCTCTCAAAATGACATCTCTCGTATTTCTGGTTCATTTAATTTCCCATTTAGACTATCTTAAGGTTATTAAAAATTGTTGAATGTGTTTTTATTCAGTCCCCCAGAAGCAAGCCGAAAGGGAGCAGGGCATTAAAAGCCGTGCTCTGCATCCCCGTCACGTTGCTGTCCTTGTGTGGACTTCCACCATCACACAGACTCCTATTTGCAAGCGATGTGAAAAACCCTGCTCTGATTCGGCCTTTCCCAGCAGAGGGCACGCTGCCCTCGCACACAGCAGACAGACGGACAGACAGAGGGCCTAGACAGCTGGGGGAACCCAGCACCTTCTCTGCCCAGAGCTGGAGGCAGAGATGAGA
>WEIS01006017.1:0-12400 GCA_013389965.1 Todus mexicanus | reverse complement strand
CTGATACTCTCCAATTTTTTGAAGGTAATTATTTTCTTTCTTGTCACTGCTTCATATTATATCCATATATTACCATTAGCAGTAGCCCAAACTCTAGGCGTTGGTTGTTTCTGAAATATTTTTCCTTCTTGCAATCACTTATACCTTTTGCTTTAAGGTCACAGCCCCAGGCAGTAAAAGCAACAGACAATTACTGACGTTATTAGTGCACTATGTATCTAAAAATTTGCTTGCTTTTCTTTCTCCTTTTTTTCTTTCCCTTCATAAGATATTATTTTCATACCTATGTTGTGATTTACTCCCTTGAAAAACTTCAACTTCTCTGTGGTCCCTCAAATGGATGCATTTTACAGCGTTTGGTCCCTTTCACACGTACTTCCACACCATTCCAGTCTGTCAATGAACATGAGGTTTTCATCAGTCATTTCATTATTGACCTTTTAAAAATAGCAACATTACTTCACTGTACTGTGTTCATGGGCTTTACTTTTTTTTTAATTTAAGTTTTGAACTGTTAGAGATACTGTGTTCATTTGAAGAACCGTAATTCATTTATTTCACCAGAACTCTGTTAAACAACAAGATAACATTAAATTGCAACATATAGTAAATAAATAGACAAATAAATAAATAAATAAACAATGGGTTCCCAAATAGCATTTTTATTTTACATTTTTTGTGGTAGATTGTCACGACTGGTTAGTTAAGAAACAGAGTATCACATAAAACCTACATAAAAGCAAAGAGATTTTTTCTTTAAGATTTGGTCAGGTGACATCTAGAATCATTAGCAGTTTATATTATCTAAATAGTTTAACAAAATTCAAATGGGCATTAAGGCCAAACACACTAGGAAAATAATTGGTCTGTTCCACTATACACAGAAACTATCAGATTAAATTAATAGGGTTTGTTTAACATGCTTATGTCTCTCAAAGTTTATGGAAAGTTTCACAAAGTTAATTATGAAACTGTCTTTGAATTATAAGCATTTTCTATGTGAGAAAAATGCAATCAGAAAGTTATAAAAGAATGGGAGTTACCTGAATACTAAGTAGTTGTGAGACTAATTGCTGTAGATCATAACAATCAAACAATGGAAACAGAGTCTGCATCTTCAGTTTTGGGTAAAGTTAATTTGTAATATTCTGCAGTACTAGTATGATTAAATAGTTTTTTGTCACAATTGTAGTAAAACTTTTCCTAAAATCTCCATTATAGACCTTATATATTTTTTTAGTTAAACTTCAATTACTACAACTATAAGAAGCATGCAGTGCTGATAAGTATGCATGACTCAAATGTTGAATGTTGAAGTAGCTACCTATATAACAAAAAAAAAAAAGTGGAATTCATATTCATGAACTGTTTCTGTTCTCACAGATATAAAAATGTACCTGGGCTACACTCTGAGATCTATGAAATGTCCAGACTCTTCTCTCTGCAGTGTGCTGTATTTCTGAGGGGCATTTCTTGTTCCCCTTTTTATTTTCTTTATTGTTTTCCCTTTAAAAAATATAGGAAAATGCCACATAGTGAAAATAGAAGTTTTAGATTACTGGTTTCGGTATGTTTAGATCTCAGTCAGAAAGCTTTACTTTCAGATATCCTTATTGCCAGGAAAAGTAAGTATAAACATTTAACATAAAAATAAAACCAAAATGAAATCCTATTTCTTTAAGTTGCTACTGGCATGGATTCTGTAAACATGCTGATTCGGTCTTTATTTGGCCACAGAATAAATATAGCATTTTCCTAGGATGAGCAAATTTATACCATAAAATTATATTAGCAATTGTTTCCAAGTCTCTCTAGGATTCCATTTATATTTTTAAGTAATTGTGTTGCCTGCATAAGGAACATTATTATTCATTTTTTTAAAAAAATCTCTTTTAGTTCATTCATAAATAATTGCATCCATATTACTGTGTTCTGTGGATGTCATACAACACAATTTTCCAAAGAAATATCATCCTACTGTTCTGGACTTCTGGCCAGAAGAACTTGCCCATCTTCCATCAAACACAGAGACAAATCCAAAAATAAAAGAAGAACAGACATAAAAAGTTTACACATCACTTTCAACAGAGGTGAAAGGCTGGAAAACATCCAGCTCTTGCTAATGTCAAAGATTGCTAATATGTATTCAGTCCCCCTGATATTTAGAAAACTTAGGCAGTGAATGAAAGTATTCACTAGAAGGGAAACTGTATTTGAAGAGTCTAAAAATAAACACGGACTATGTTTATTTCACTGAAATTAGTACTTTCAAGTATATCGGAAAATTTTAAGAGGAGAAATTTTACAATTTGACAGTTTTATGTTAGTAGAAAAAATAAAACATTTTTATACAGTCATTTCAAACCATTCCAAATATTTCACAAGAGTAGCAGTCTTAACACCACAAAAAACCCCAACCAAACAAAACCAAAAAAACAACAACAAAAACCCCTAACAATTCAAAAAATCTGAAAAGAACCCCAGAAGTTCATTTACCATATTCTCTTATGTGTAGACAAAAATCACAAAAACCAAGTTCATTCAGTAGAAGTGGTTATCACAGCTGTTTCTAAAGACTTCTTGTGACAGAAATTTGACAGTTTCCCAAGTAATCTAACCCACTACTTCCTTACATTTTCTGCAGGAAAACATCCCATCTCTCTCTCATTCACAATAATTTAATGTATTCCTCTTTGTGCTGTCTAGCACAGGCCTGGAGAACAGATTATTTCTTGTTCTGTACATCTTCCTTTACATCCAGAGTTTTTAAGTCTCTAAAGTAAACATCCCCAGCTCCTTGATCCATTCCGTACATCATGTTTTCTAGACCTCTGACCACTTTCTTTTCCTGGGTTCCTCATAGCTGGCCTACATCTTCTTTGAATTGTGTGTGTCCCAAAACTAAATATATCACTGGAGCTGATGACTTACCACTTGCTATGTAGGATGGAAAATTGTTGTTTCAGACAATACATTTATTGTACGCACCAGTATATTTTCCTTTTTCACACCAGTGTGAAAAACATTTGACTTATTGTTCATTGTAACTCACAGCTCCCTTGCTCAGTTATACTGCTTACCCGCTAATGCTGTCTCTGTTTCTTGACCCAGTTATTGCTAAGTATTACATTTTTGCATTTTTCCTTATCAAATCTTTTCTGAGTATCTGACTGAGTTGTTTATATCTATTTGACTTTAACCTATCACATAAACTGCTTTCAAATCTTCCACTGGATGTCAGCATCAAAATTGAAAAAATATAATCTTTTTATACAAGTTGTTAATATTGAATATTATGAGATCCAGGACAAAAAAATAATCTTGCAGCTTCACAGTAAATAACAAAGAACTACTCTCAGAATATAGCTTTCCTGTCAGTTATATATACATGTAATGATATTTCATCTTCCATGAAATAGAATATTTGGTCCTGTGATGGGTAAGTCTCGCTTAATAGACACTCAGTCACGCATCTCTCTACCTCCTCAGAGGGACCGATAAATAGGATGACAAAGCTCGTAGATTGAGACAAGGACATGTAGATTGCTTACCAGTTACTGTTGTGGGCAAACCAGACTTGACTGGGAGAAAATAACGGAATTTATTCCCAAATAAAATAAATTCAGGCTGCAGGAAACAAAGGCAAACATTAAAGCAACACTGTTAGTCCCTCTCCCCTCTTTTCCATGCCTGACTTCATTTTTTCATTCCTGACTCCTCTTAGCCATGTGTGGCACAGCAGAACTGGGCTTGGAAGATTATGGTTACAGTTTGTTGTTCTTTCCCTCACACATTTTTCCCTCCTCTGTAGAGGGGTCTTGCATAGACTGTCTCAGCCATGCTCTGCAGTGTGTCTGCTGCAGCTGGCTGATGTAGTCTGTGTTCAACAATGGTCAGCTGCAGCCTCTCCTTACTGCTGCCAGCATCTGGACAACTGCACCTGATACAATTCCACAGATCAGAACTTTCCATTAATTAATTAATTAATTAAATAAATAAATAAATAAATAAATCTGTTTGTGGGACTTCCATANCCACAGATCAGAACTTTCCATTAATTAATTAATTAATTAAATAAATAAATAAATAAATAAATCTGTTTGTGGGACTTCCATACAAAATAGTTCTGAAAACCACTTGATATGGGATTTATTTGGCTAAGCAGGCATCCAAAGTGTGAACAAGTCTTATTTAGCTACAAAATTTTGTTTTAGTTCTAGATATGAATACCTAGGGTTATATGAGATTCCAGAAAAATCTGCATAATGCTGAAAGGACTTAGAAAGATCTGCACATTTCAGCGATGTCAGACCTGGTCACAAGTGGTGTACTCTAATATTGGGGTCAGTTCTGTTTAATATCTTTAGAATGATCTGGATGAGAGGACCTAGAGCACCCTCAGTAAGTATGTAGATGACACCAGGTTACGTGGGATTGTTGATCTACTTGAGTGTAGGGAGGCTTTACAGAGGCATCCAGACAGGCTGCATCAATGGGCTGAGCCCAATAGTTCAACAACGCCAAATACCGGGTCCCGCACTTGGGTCACAACAACCTCAGGCAATGCTGCAGACTTCGGAGAGAGTGGTTGGAAAGCTGCCGAGAAGGACTTGGATGTGTTGTTTGACAACTTGCTAAAGATGAGTCAGCATGTGCCCAGGTGGACGAGAAGGCCAGTGGCATCCTGGCTTGTATCACAAATAGTGTGGCCAGCAGGACTAGGGAAATGATTGCCCCACTGTACTCAGCACTGCTGGAGCTGCACCTCAAATACTGTACTCAGTATTGATCTGGAGCATGTCCAAAGCAGGGTACTGAAGCTGGTAAAGGGTCAAGAGTGCAAGTGTTATGAGGAGCAGCTGAGAGAACTGGGGTTGTTTATCCTGGAGAAAATGAGGTTTGAGGGGAGACCTTATCGTGTATAAGTCACAATGTTATAGGTTCAGGTCCTAAATCGGTATAGTAATGTTAGCATGACACTCTGACTGAAATCACTCAGGGTCTTAATTAGACCTTGTTCTGATCTCTGTCATTATGCGAACTTGACAGCCTGTTCCTATAGGAAGAGCATGGTAATGCTTTTTACTTCATATTCAGATTGTTCTGTGTTTGCAAAATTTATACTACAGTGAATCTTTAGTTTCAATATTATTTTTGTATGCTAGCATCATAAAAACAGAGGAAGATATTTAATTTAACTTTTTCTTCCCAAATGACTTTTGGACATAATTTTCATAAAACAAAATCATAGATACATCTTTATAAGGCTAAAATAAAATAACTAAACCTGGAGGAAAATGTATCACCATTGTTAATGCAGAAGCCTTAAGCAAAATCATGCTTGAGACGCCTTAAATTGTAAGGCTACACTTGAAGTAATGACTCCATATTGAAAAGACTGAAAAGAATAACTGTACAGAATATTTTGCCACTGTTAATGCAAAACTAAGGAGAAGTGAAGGTTCTCTGAAGTTTTCAGAGATATATTTCATGTTTCACATTTAACTCATTAGCAATGCTCTGTCAATCTCCTTTTATATAACTGCCTTCTATCACCTCACATGTTAAAGTTTCCTCAGCCCAAAGAGCCTTGGTATTTTATAGGGGCATTATATTAGCTGAGATTTCCTCAACAAACACTGATCTCCACACCTCTTGCTGAACGATTTGTAAAGTCAGTGAAAACAGATTACACATCCTGGATTAATTCATTGACATACTTTATCCTGTTTAACAGCTTTATCATGGAGACAAGGGGAAGGACAGCTCTAAAAGAAGCAGACCCTCATAAAGTATAAAACTTACACTATCCCAGCATATCACAAAATGCCAAATTAACTAATTTCTACGTAATTACTTGTAATTATACCCCTGAAGAGTTAAATTTTAAGGATAGATCTGCTATAATTCAAATTCTAACCTAATGTTTTACTTATTGTCATTAAAATGTAATGCTCAGTTAGAGAATTGCTAATATTTCCACTTCTGTCCAGTTCCATACAGATCAGCCTACAGTACCTTAGAACTACCTTAGAGAAGCATAAAGGGAAGAGGATTGACTTTATTTTCAGATTCATCCAATCTGTAGAGCAAACAGATAAGGTCAGTGCTTGTTCAAAGTGAATGTTTCACTGGGCCTAGCTCTGTTATGGAAGATCTGACCCTAAACATTAAGGAGCAGGGTGATGAAGATCTCTAGTATTGGATCACTGGATGCAGTGGGTTACTTTGGAAATTTTTCTCAGTATCATTTTTGCTGCAATATTAACTTCTCAATGATATTATTATTAAAATATCTACCTTTTTTTTTTTTTCCTTTGAGCTTTACAACCATCTTTCTACATCTTGGAAAGAACAGAAGAAATAATGGTGATGATATATTATGGTATAAAGTTTCTGTTGATGTGAGGTTGGAATGGCTAGATCATCTGAGTAGCGCAGGTCATTCCAAATGAATGTTTTCTATCATTCTATCATGTATGCAGTAAGCATTGCAACCTGAAATGGTTTAGTTAATTATTCTCTATTCTTTGTCTGTTTTAAAATTAAATATAATGAACGCTACAACATATTTTTCTTATTTTCGTTGGGAACAGAGCAAAGGGCAGACTAGCAATGGTTTAAAAAAATAACTAGACACCAGTGCCGTATATCACTACAGACTGGATCCAGTCCATAAATCCTGAAGCGGGATTTAGTTGAAACTTAGATGTCTTCATCCAAATTGTGATCTAAATGTTCCTGCAGCTTTAAGCCTAGAGGCATCTGAATTATTTGAAGAAAGTTATGGGTTTATTTGATTTGGAATTTGACTCTTGAGGCCTTATATTCGCCCTAGCTTCAGATGGCTGTGTTATAAAGAACTACATATATATTGTGTGTGACTGATTTATTTTAGACAGATATCTTAGTATGACATGAGTCATACTACATGAAGTGGCTTTTTTCTCTCCATTAAGTGAAGTGGGACAAAGCTGGGTGTCTGCAACATAAATATTTACTACAGAGGTGACTAAGTCAATGTAGAAACATCCCACATTCAAGACTCCTTCCTCTCTTTATATTAGAAATTTCCATAGCCAGAGTAAGTGAGCATATATCCCACCTGACTGTTCTTTTGCCTAAGGCTCTTAGGAATCTCAATTCAGAATATGTTACTCTTCATTAATAAATAAATTAATTATTGTGTAGTTTAAAAATACATAATATAAAAATAAATAAAACTTTAAAGAGCTCTGATGAATGATTTCTATAATAATTTAATAGTGATAGTAATTGCCAAAAATGCAATAAGCAGAAGGTTTACTCATCATCACTCCTCATCTATAAACTCTTCTTCTGAAAATATTACTTTTAAAACACAGTAAGGAAGTAAAGGTAGGAGAAATGGAATTTGCTCTCTTTCCTTCTATGTTGTACTGCAACAAAAGTTCAAGACCTCTGGGATTGGAAGGTGACACTGTGATTGGGAGGATGATTCTAGGGATGACACAGACTTACAGATTCTGCTTCAACATAAGAAAAAATTAACTTTTAATCAAAAAAGCCTTTTACCAAGCATAGTCTATCAAGTAATTCAGTAAATAAAGAAAATAAGCCTCTCAAATTGGGCCTCTATAAACTCCAGATGGAATACTAAGTTGGATTACTTTATTTATGTGTTTTGATCAAAATTTTCAAACTTGTATAGCAAATTTATCGTTCTCAAAATGTAAAACAGAAATATACATAATTGAGAACTTTGGGACTGCTGAGGAAATTATCAAAGTTCTACAGAATTTGTTATGTTATCCATTGGATTTACGAAATTACATTTCACTTGAAAGCAGATTATTTAAATACAAACTAAAATAGAGTAAAGCAAGTTTATACATTTGATGCAATTTTATACTAAACTGAATTGTATAGGTCACAGTTACTACAGTAATACAAAATGAAAGACTTTAAAACTTCATAGTTAAGAAACTGAAAGTTTCATATTGTGGGTAGGCTGAGATAGTAAAGATGTCCAGGGAAGTCAAGTACTGTGACAATAACAGAAGTTTTTCTGGAAATCCTTAACCTGACACAAGTGAAGTCCTATATAGATAAAATAAACTGTCCATTATTAGTTTTAGTTCACACCTTTCTCTTATTCTTGCTTTCCTTTAATTCTGAAAACTTTTTCTTCTTTTCTATATTTAATTCTTAGTGTAGCTCACATTCTCTTTTTCCCTTCTTTTATTGCCTATTTTTATTTCTATTTTATATACCTTTCCTAGTTTAAAACCATTCTTTTTCTTTCTTTTAATATGTCTCTTTCATTTATCTGTGCTCAAGTTCTTTTACTTGTCTGTGATATTTTTGTTGCTATCATTTCAAGTGGTTTAGATTTTATTTTTATTTTACTTGATTTTTTAATTTGCATTGGCCTACTTTTCTGAAGAAGCTTTGCTTATGCACACATCATACTTTTTCAACTGTCTGTCTCATATCTGCAACTTCTGAATCTGATGGCTCATTAACCAAAACTGACAGAAGAGTACAGTTTTACAGATAAGGCATTTCCCAGCGGGGTTGAAAAAGTTGGCAGCTGACCGAAGGGCAGAGATCCAAATCAGTGTCCCATCAAATAAAAGGCTGTTACTACGAAACCTGGTTCTGAGAAGCAGCAGCTGAAGACGTTGGCGCTGCTGTCAGTCAGCCCCATACAAGCTGCAACTTGACTCACCAAGCAGGTGAGGAACATGGATGGGCGGCCACCCCAGACACTAGCAAGAGGAAAATGTATGTCAGCAATCTGCAGGAAATTGGGCAGCTTCTTCAGTTTGTTCATCATCAACTTTTACTTTCTCCTCTTCCTCCTACACCACTGAAGTTAAGCTAAGCCAAGTAATTAGACTCTACAGAAAGCTGTTGCAGTGCTCAAACTGTTGGATTTGTCCCTGATATACATGACAACTGACTTTGGTGATCAAGTCAGGAGAGAGACCTCTTTTCCCCTGTGTACAAAATGGACCAATTTACAAATGCTGGATGAGTAAAATATATTTGTGAATTATGGTTACAAGATAAATGCCTTTTGAGTACTAATAGTCCTAAAGCCAAGTAACTAGCATAGTTTCTAGAAGCAGGAATATATTTATTTATGGACTTCTGTTGTACCTGAAACAAGAACTTTATGTTTCCTTCATTTTAAGGAGTATTAATAATCTTGTTCATTTGAATTATCGAAACAAATAAACTCTCCAAATCTGATTCGTACTAGAAAATTGGGATTCCCAAATCCATTGTTGCAACAGCTGAAGTACAGGAGAAGGACAAAAAGCATGCACTAAAAATATTATAATGCACAGGGAAAGATAGATGCTTCAGCTGAAGACACATGCATGAATTTTCAACTAAAGAATATGTAGCACAAGAAGTCAGCAAGAAGTAAGTAACAAGAAACCCAGGTAACAACTTATTCTATAATTTCAACAATTTATAAATAAATTAAAAAACTCCACCACAACTAACAACTCAGACGTTACTCTGCAGGAGGGGACCAAAACTCTGTTCTCCACAAAAAACAACACAAACACATATAGCCTACTCTCTCAAACTCCCAGTCACTTTGTGAAACTGTAGAGTTCTCCACATACCCTAGTTAAAATCTAACCAATAGCTTAGATACTACAGAAACTTATGAAGGTGAGGAATTTTATATTTAATCCATATGTTCTGGAGAAGGTATAGAATTAAAGTTCCTTATTCTTGGGTCAAACACCATAGCTATAAATTGCTTGCAAAAAGTAGGCATAATTTTCTTTTCTTTCAGTTACCTCATTTTGAAAAAGATGCATCGGAGCATTTTTGAGACCACATTGTAGTCCATAAAAGATCTAGTCAGTATATGAGATGTATATACAAAGTATATCTCAGAGTATATCAGGTTTCACAACAGAAGTATGCAATGTTTTATTACTATCAGGATAATTTTATGGTTCAGCTGAGAGCCAGACACCTTCATCTAGATAGGTATGAAAGACCTGGAGAACTTCCAGATCAACAATAAAAGAGTTAGTTAGTTTATGAAATGTCAAGGACTGATGGATGTCAGTGTTTTCGTCTTTCTCTGGGGCAGGTGACAGCAGGAAAAGAAAGGAGATTATAGTTTTGGTTTTGAGAAGAGAATTTAAGAGAAAATGACGTGTTTTGGAGGCTTTAGTGGTCTTATCCATGTATCTATGACGTTCAGTGGTCTTCTCCATGTTACCCTGAAAAAATACTACCTTATTACAAATTCAGTATTATTTGAACAGGGACCTCTAGATCTATGAAAATAAATTAGAATACACTTGCCAAACAATACTGAAAGCAGACTCTAAAATCAGATGATAAAAGAAGTAAATATATAATGCACATCAGCCGCTGGCTTACAGAAATTATTTGTCAATTAGCTCTCTATGCACAGTTCTACAATTCTGAGTCCCCTCTCCCAAATTCCTGGTTTTCATATTCTCCCTTCACTACTCTGACATAACCAACCCTGACTGATCCTTATTTTTCCATCCTGTGCTTTGCTATCCTTAATCCCGCTATATTAGTCACTTTTCCTGCTGTTACAGCTATCAGAACCTACAATTCTGAATCAAATGGAGATTTTTTTTTTTAAAGCTTGTACTTTCGATATCCTATCGAGTTCTAGGATATTCCCAACCAAAATATTTTCCTTTACAAGGAGGAAGTAAATGAACGCTGAGAAAACCATGATTTAATTTACCTTTTATATGACTGAAAAGTCTCAATTTCTTCCTAAACTGTTTCTTATATTAACATTTTATTTATTTACTCTGAAATCCAATAAATATATTTTTAGTTGTCATAATTGATCTAATCTAGATCAACTTCAGTACTGTGCAACATTTGTCAAGCTCTGATGCATGAAAACATTCAAACAAGTGACACACTTTGGATATGAGATTTCCTAGATTAAAAACAATTAGCTATCTGACACGCATCTAAAAAACATATGAAGTAATTTGGATACAAGCCTGTGCGATCAAATCCTAAGGTAAAAAGATGTGTAACTTTATTACAAACTAATAAAAATCACTTAGTTTGGATTCTGTGCTTAAGTATTAGTCTGAATTCAAACAAGCAAACAAAAAATAAACAAAAAATGCAAACAAACAAACAAAACAATGTAAAACAAAAAAGCCAACAAATGCAAAACAAACACAAAACAAAAAACCCCAAACCACCAAAACTCCCCAAAAGCCGAAACCAAACCCACCACCACCAAAACCAAATCAGAAATCCTTCATAATAGCTCAATGATCACTGTACCTCCAGCTAAAAAAAGTTCTCATTTTTCCTCCAACAAAGGCAAGAGTTACTGGCAGTAATTTACATGCTTACAGTTTACAGTTATTAAATGTTCGTCCCTGTATTCTTTTAAACATTGGCTTTTTGAAAAGGAGATCATTTTCCTCTTTTAGATCAAAAGGACAGGAAATAGTATATTGAATTTCAAAAAATCTTTCTGCTGGAGAGCAAGTAATGACTAAATGAGAAGCCATGAAGTAACAGCTTTATTCAGTTGCTGTTACTGTCATCATCCTGTTTACACACTGAACTGAATTACCTCTTGTAGAGTACCTTTCTGTGACTCCAGAAAAACAGCCATAGCTGAAGCTTGTTTCATGGTAGAGTCAGACACTAGACAAAGTTCCTGTAAATGCTCTTTTCCTACTGTTGTTGAATTGGTGCTAACAGAAATAGGAAAAAATTACTGCACAGTTTAGCTAGAAATACACATGCTACTGTGGCAAGCACAGGAGGCACTGCGAACTGAGGCATTCCTCTTGTCAGTAGTAAGACAACAAGGGAATTGAGAGCAAAGATCATGGTCTGATGATCTCAGTGTGACCGTAATTTAGGTTTTTGTACTGTGTATGCCTGAAAGAGAATGCTTATGATTGAGATAAAACTTCAGAAGGGAGGAGAAATTATTTCAAAATAAAACCTCATGCAAGTTTTGTCTTTTTTTCCCCTTAAAACTGTAATCAATGTAAAAAACATAAATTTCAACTCTAATGAAGGCTAAGTGACATGAGCATGAAGTAATGACTACAGAAACATAGAAATGTCATTCTGTCATTTGACAGAAAAACAGAAATTTATCTACACTTTAATTAAGGTAGGGAATTGGACATGCATTTCTTCACTATTTAAATACGTATATTTATATATTAAAATTTCCTTTCAAGTCAGCCACACCACAAAACAAGTTGGCAGAAACCTCCTTTGTACAATTATTTCCAAGTATTTTGAGGGAAAACAACCATATAAAAAATCCCGCATTGTAATTCAGTACTTGGTTTGCAGTGGTACTGCTACTTTCTTTTGGTCTCACATCTTCTTCCTCATTGTCAGT
>WEIS01006013.1:5531-18926 GCA_013389965.1 Todus mexicanus | reverse complement strand
ATTGTCAAATTTATAATTCTGTGTTGATACCACTTTTGGAATTTGCATTAAATGACATTTTGATTATAGTATTCAAATGCATGTGCCCTTAAAACTTTGGCATTTATTTTGTATGCAAAAATCTTCCAGCTAAATGTCCCCATTTCCATTTTGCTCTGGATTCCACTGAGACTATATAGGAAAGAATAGCTTAGTTTCTCTTCCCTAAAAAATATCTTGTCGGGTAAAAGAAATTCACATTATAACAAGCATATTATGCACCAGCTGTCTGATTCTTAGCTCTGAATTACAGTGTTGAACAAATAAGATGGTTTTCTTTTGACAAAACTAGATAGACCTTTTGTTTAAAATCTATCTTTGTCCCTAATAATCCAGGAAAACTCCCAGGCTGACATACATAGACAAAGCAAGTGTGTGTGCTTATTGTGTAAATTCTCTGACCGTGCCTTTGAGCCATAACCTTTGGAACCCATCGGGAGTTTCAACTCAAACAATTAGATACACTCAGTGAGGGAAAGAAAATTACTAATGATTTTAAAACACCAACAGGGATATGACCTCGGGAAGTTCTTAAGTCAGAAAGTGCTTGCATCTGCACAACTGGGACCTCGGAAACTATTACTATGGAATTGCCCTGTCTCCTCTTTCCTTAAGCATCTACCACTGATCACTGTCAGTGATAAAAAAGTTAGAGTGATCGATCATCTGTTTGAGCAGAATTAAGCATGTGTTTATATTATGCCTTATTATATATATACACTACTACTTTCTTTAAGCCTGATGGAGCAATTTTGTTTCCACTAAAATTGTTCCTTGCAATTAGAAAACAATATAAGATCATACTATCTGAGTTTACATTTTGTAAAATGTTTTGCAGCTGCAATGAACTGGCATCTACCAGTTCACATTCTTTGGTCAGCCACACATTTCCCTAAAAGTTCACTGTAGCAAATAAAAGCAAAATGCAGAACAGACTTTTGTTTGCCAAAGTCATGGTAAGACCAAGGGGTACAGATTAGGAAAATTATGATTTAAAGGCATATCCAAGATGCCCATTAAACTTTTAACATACCTTTTTTTCCCCACTTGAACATAAAAAGTGTTTCAAAAGCACCCAATGACTATTATATTCAAAAATCAAATCAAATTATGTGGTGACAAAGTGTTACCTTGAGCACAGAATAGTAAAGGATTGGCTACTGTAGTATTTTGAGAGTTTCCCAGCGTCTGGAATCCAAAGCAGCACAGAACATAAACATACATTTGAAAAGTAAGCCAAATCTATTGTCTCAATCATCTGCCTAAACCCTTGGCTAGATCCAGGTTAGACTGTCCATTATGTTTCAAAATCGAATTCAACACATTTAGGACATGATCCTCGAATGAGTTGTGTTGAGGCACATCTCTGTGCCTTCTCATAGCTAAGAAAGGGAGATGGGGGTTTACCTTGGGTGGACTATGCAAAGCTAGTTGTACAAAGTAGTGAAATGAAGCCTGTTATACAAACTACCTGAAAAATGGTACTACTATCAACACGATGTCATGGTATTAGGCTCAGCCAACAACACAGACTCATGTGGCCACTTGCTCGCTTCTCCTCCCTCCTGGTGGGATAGAAAGGAGAATCAGGTGAAAAGGGTAAAACTTCATGGGATAAGGACAGTTTAACAGAGTAACACAAAGAGAGAAGAAACAATGCTAAAAACAATAATACTAATGAAATAATATATATAAAGTGAGTGATATACAATGCAGCTGCTCACCACCTGGACCCAGCCACCCAGCCCTTCAATGGTCTACCAGAGTTGCATAAGCTTCCCCTGGTCAGCTCCCCCTTTATATACTGGGCATAATGTCACTATAGTATTGACTATCTCATTGGCTGGTTTGGTTGTCCATTCTGGCCAGGTCCCCCTGCAGGTTCTTCTAAAAATTAACCCTATCCTAGTTGAACCCATCTCACCTTTTATTGCCATTATTTTAAGTAGCTCCAATTTGAAGTATTTCATTTGCTTAAAAGAAAATAAAACATGGGAAGGCCTGATTGACATGATAATTGGTTTGCTATTAAAATATGCACTGTAAATCAACCAAATTACTTGAGACCTGAATGTTTCTGCAGGAAGATGAAAGCTAAGCATATTTAATTTAAATATGTCATTTTTCAAAGTTGTAATTAAGGCTTAAAATATTTTTTCAAGAGTTCTACATTAATACTGCTAGAGAACTTCCTGTTAGAAATTTGTTGCACTAGAAAGAAGCTGTAGAATTTTAAATAGAATTGTTATACAATTTTTGTATAGGCCTAAATACCTTTATTGACATTAAAAATGTTAGCGCGGTTGTGTTTGTTTACTTAGACATAACTATCAAGAGCACAAAAGAAAACAAGATAGTTGTAATAAGGCATTAGGTACAAAGAGGCTAATGCGGGGAGGTGTGCTGCTGGACCTTGTACTATTAACAAAGGTCTGGTTGAGAACATGAAGGTTGGGGGCAGCCTTTGCTGCAGTGACCATGAGGTGGTAGAGTTCAGGATCATATGAGGAAGAAGCAGGGCAACAAGTAGGATTGCAACTCTGGACTTCAGGAGAGCTAACTTTAGCCTCTTCAAAGATCTACTTAGAGAGGGAGGGGGACAGCCTGATAAAAAATAAATCTGTCCTGTGGGGTTTGGCCCTGAAACACCTAAACATAGACATTTTCCCTGCTGTAGTTTAAAACCATTGCCCCTTGTCCTATCACCACAAGCCCTTACAAATCATCTTGCTACCGCTTTCTTGTAGGCCCCCTTCTGGTACTGGAAGGCTGCTATAAGGTCTCCTCAGAGCCTTCTCTTCAGGGTAAACAACTCCATTTCACTCTTTGTAGAAGTGCTCCAGCCCTCTGATCAACTTTGTCGCCCTCCTTTGGGCCGTCTCAAACATATTCATGTGCTTCTTGTGATGGGGGCTCCAGAGTGACATGGAGTACTCCATATGGGGTCTCACAAGAGCAAAGTAGAAGAGCAGAATCACCTCCCTCGATCTTTCACGTTTTGATACAGTTGGTTTTGGGGGCTCCCAGCACACATCGCTGTCTCATGTTTAGTGCTTCATCAACCAGCACCCCCAAGTCCTTCTCTGCAAGGTTGCTCTCAATTCACACATTGTCCAGCCTGTATTTGTGCTAGGGATTTGCCTTGACCTGGGTGCAGGACCTTGCACTTGGTCTTGTTGAATTTTATGAGGTTAGCGTGGGCCCACCTCTCAAGCCTATCAAGGCCCCTCTGAATGGTATCCCTTCTCTCCAGCATGTTGACCACACCATACAGCTTGGTGTTGATTGGCAAACTTGCTGAGGGTGAACTCAGTCCCACTGTCAATGTCACTGACAAAGATGTTAAGCAGCACCAGTCCCAGTACTGATCCCTGAGGGACTCCACTCCTCACAAGGTCTTCATTTGGACATTGAGCTATTGATTGCAACTCCTTGAGAGAGACCATCTAGCCTATTCCTTATCCACCAAGTGGTCCATCCATCAAACCCGTATTCTTNCAAGTGGCCCATCCATCAACCCCGTATTCTTCCTAATTTAGAGACCAGAATGTCCTGTAGGACAGTGTCGAATGCTTTGCACAAGTTCAGGAAGATGATGTCAGTTGCTCTTCCCTTATCCACCGATGTAGTGACCCCAACATAAAAAGCCACCAGATTTGTTCAGGCACAATTTGTCACTGATGCAGCCATGTTGGTTGCCAGCAAACACCTCCTCATTTCACATGTGTCTCAGCAGAGCCTTTGGGAGGATCTGATCCATGATCTTGCCAGGCGCTGAGGTGAGACTGACTGGACTTTAGTTTCCCAGGTCTTCCTTATCTCCCTTTTAAAAAATCTTTCACCTTTTCCAGTCTGTGGGAACTTCACGAGGCTGCCATGACTTTTCAAATATGATAGAAAGTGGCTTTGCAACTCCATCCACCAGTTCCTTCAGGAAAATATTAATTTATTGCAATCTCAAATTGAGTTGGATCAGTGAGAAAAAAGAACTAAGCCCCCTTCTTGGGCTCAACACCAATGCTTCATCCCCAATGTCTTTATCTCGTTCCCTCTGAACAGCGCAGGTGGATGGGGAATGGGGAGCTGTGTCCAGCCCACACAGCTCCTCTCTGCCACTCCTCCCTCCTCACACTGGTCCCTGCCCCAGCCTGGGCCCTTCCCACGGGCCGCAGGGAAACACCTGCCCCACCGGGGTCTCTCTCTTCAGGGGTATCTCCAGCGCCGTCTCTGCTGGGGCGCCTGGAGCCCCTCCTGCCCTCCTGCCGCTCTCCCCTCAGGCTCGCAGGGCTGTTTCTTCCCCCGTTCCCCTCAGCTCTGGCTGCCGGGCAGCGTTTTGCCCTTTCTCAGCCAGGCTTTCCCCGAGGCGCCTGCCCGTGGCTGAGGGGCTCAGCTGGGCCCTGCGCTGGGGCTGCTGCAGCTGCCTGGAACCGGCTGTGTCTAACACAGGGCAGCTACTGCAGCCCCCACTGTCAGCACCTACATCCAGCAGATTGCAATCTTTATGGACTGGGGTACAGTGGAGATGAGCATATCCTGACAAAGGTAGTAATCACCAGAGATAAGGCTGTATAGTACTTTGTAACCATTAGTTCATCACCTATTAAGTCACTTCAGCTAGAGACATTTAGGTTAATAACTATTGCTGAATCCTGCCTTCTTCTCAGGAACTTCATCACACCCAGTCACAACCATCTGTGAGATCTAATGTAATCAATATTGTACCTAGAGTAGAAGTTATATCTAGTAACTGCTAGTAATATAACCATGTTTATTGGTAAGCAATTGAAAAAGAAGAAGATTTAATGGAATCTTCTTACAGAATCAAGACTAAAACAAGCGATGTATTACCAGAGAATGCACCAACTAGGAGTAATAAAACTAAATAAAGGACTTGAAGCATTATTTTAAATAAGAGCATTTATACTTAAAGTGGTTAGATAAGATAAACTTACTACAGATGACATATATACATCTAATGTTATAAGAAGAGTTAATATTGAAAGATTTTTTTTCATTATTATTTAAGAGCCAAAATAGAAAGCCAACGTTCCTCTTATGTGTATAATTAGAGTCCCGATTGTAGGCACATTTGAATTTATTCTGATGACTGACAACCATGAAATTCTAAGTGACACTCTGAGAACTCTGTCATTTATTTTCCTGCCGTCCAGCTGCATTTAACTAACTGTACTTCAATTTCTCAATATAAATACATTTAGCCATTAGCTAATGTATCATTCTTGACATCTATTCACCTTCAGCAGTGCATTAAAAAAAAGACAATAAATTTAAAGCAAAGTCAAGGGGCAGTGTTATCTGATGCACAATAAAATACTGTCATGCCAACAGCATGAAGTTCATATAAGGGTGAAAGTTACGCCATGCTTCTAGGTATTTGCTCCTTTTCAAGCTGTATTGTTAAGTTATATCAAGGTTTATCCTTATTTTAAGGACTGTGCTGCAGTACATTATGAGTCCATACATCATTACACACTCCAGAGCTTCTGAAAGCATATCTAATATTCCTTTGGAGTAGACTCGACTCTCATTTCAGACAGCAAAACTGTCTTTATTGTCATCACCTGCTTGATACATAATCAGCTTCACAGTCTGGTACTAAATGCTTAAATTTTCTCCATTTTATAAGTTTCTCTGCTTAACCTACTTTAAAATGCTAAGTACATTACATGTTTTCAAAAACTGAGGTGGGAATATCTGTTGAGAATGTTAAGCATGCATGCAAAAGATTGACAAGTCACAGAAATAAAATCATTGTATGGAAATGTTTGCTTTATGCAAGTATTATGATTTGCGAGATACAGCAGCACTTCAGAAAGCAAAAGTCCATTACAAACAGAATGCAGATAAATTTAACAGAGACATCTGTAGCAAAGCTTGTATTATTCTTAAACGTACATAAAAATTAAGATCGAGCTGCTGCTGTGCCTTATTCAAACCATTCTGATCTCTATTCCCTTTAGGCTTCCGGTCCCAGGTGTTTTGCTCTCCCTTGCTTTGGCAAATGATTTCTCCTCCTTCCTACGTAATAAGTGACAGTCACCCCTTTGTTAAATTTGTCTGTGCCATCTAGGTTCTGTTTTCGGTCTTTAGATCACACTGACTGCCTCCCAAACTCGGAGATAGCCAGGCCGTCTGTTTCTGTTAAAATCTGGAGGCAGAGTTAGGTACCTCAGATCATTAGTGAGGCACAAAAATATGCCCTCATTTTCCTTTTTTTTTTTTTAATACTTGATAAAATCACAGAGTGAATGCTGATGCTGCTTTACCATGGTTTTACAGAAAATTACACACATTCTCAAAGCAATTGTCCCAAAATGGATTCTTGCTCAGAATGAGGAACAACAAACTATCAGCTAATACATCAGAGATTTTCCTGGTGTAGGATGGCAGACAGTGTTGTCTAAACCCACAACTAATATAGCCCCAGTCTCACACAATAGTATGACCTATAAAAAACCCACTTCGGTCCAATTCCCATTCTTCCCAATCTGTAGTCTATTTACCATTACAGACATTTGCAATCAGGTTCGTGTAAAGAAGTTTGTTACAATAATCAATGTGTAACATTTTGTTTTTCTATATTTCCAGCCATAAATATAACTTGTATTCAGCACAGCTAAGCATATTATCTGGAACATTCTCTTATTCTTGAAAGAGTATTTTATTTTAAAGATGAAAATGTACAACATTTCATATGTGGTACCAGTTATAATAATTTATGGTTTATATGAGATGTGAAACTAATCTAAATTGGAATAACTTCCTCAGAAATACCTACATATCTGCATGTTAGGCCCTAACACTGTCAAGGAAAAACACCCCAAAAGAAACAAACAAACCCCCAAACCAAACCAAAAACCCCAAACATCGAGACAGTATGAAAATAAATCTGGGATTTTCTAAATGTTTCTTTAGCCTTGTTTTCATTTAAAAAATCATTAATTTCCATGAACCTATAATATCAATACTTCTTTTTAACATTTTCTTTTCAATACGTGCTTAAGAGAAGAATAATTTTATATTTTTATATGTAAAATCTATCATAAATAATTGAGGCTATGTGAAAAGACATCCAAGTCATAAATCAACATACTGTCAAGGAGAGGGGAAAGATCAGGAAAGGCAGTTTATTAACCCTAAGATTCCATTCTTATAGGTTATTGTATGGATGATAGTTTGACTTTTCACCTGCCCTGATCTTTGGTGCAAAGGGAGACATAAATACTGTCAGAAAACTACAGCTATGTACTCAGTCATCTTTATACTTAAGACTGATATCTGGACAGGTATTTAAAGGTCTTCATATCATTTGCTCTACGTCGAAAGCACCAAAAGAGTACCGGTTGGCATGGGTGAGGAGAAACAAGCTTGATTATTCGTGGTACAGAATTATCATGAGAATGTGTTTTGGAGAAATTATGTTGCACAATAAAGCAAATTTTCTCCAGTTTGTACCTTCCAGTCTGACTCAGCTCTCAGTACAGGTGGCTCACTGAATTGATAATCTGACAGACAGCTGCTCCAAAAAAAAAAGGAAGAAACCATATACCACCAGTGCACTTCATGGTTTTGTTTCCTATTTGAAAAAAAAAAAAAACAGTCCAAGATGTGGGGTGGAAAAGGTACCTCAAAGATAGTTTTGCAATACTAACATTAGACGTAAGACTAATCAAAACTTAACAAGATGTTGTGCTATGCCAAAATCGACAAGCTATTTCGTATATTATCTTAATAACTAGTACGAATTATATCTAGTAGTAGTTCAGTCAGATTAAGTAACTGGCTTTATGGGGTACATTAATCAAATGAGAACCAGTTAGATGTCCTTTGCTTTGTAAATTATAATAAATATATGGCATTCCTACTTGTTATTTATCTACCTTCAAACTTTAATGAATATTTCTAGTGTTAATTGCTAATTTTCTATATTTAGACAAAACAGGCGCATATGGAGATAATAGCACAATGTGATATTTATGAGGTGCCAGTTCCCCTATAAATATAGAAATCGAGTAATTAGCACTAGAAATATTCATTGAAATTTCAATGCACACTACAGGATTTGAAATTACACTGAACTGAAGTTGATGATCCTTGTCATAAATTAATATTTGGGGATTTGGAATTTAACTCACTGGAGGTACACCTTCAACTACCAAATAATTAGGCAAAACCAACATTAACCATAACAAGCATATCTGGTGAAAAGAAAGGCATCAAAGGTCAATTACAGCTATTTGACAGTGTAGGATTGCTGTATCATAGTTTTTAACACATTTTTTATTTTCTATTGTAGCAGTCTATTTCACTCTTTCATTGTATTTAGTAGGAAACAGGTGATTTAAAACAGTGGTGGGACTTACATGTTTTCCAGGTCAAGTCAGCACCTGCAGAGGTATGAGTCTATGACACAGTTATAAATTATACTATACAAACTAAATGCTTCATTGACATAGATTGATTTTGAGCTATTCTTTAAAACCACTAAGTTGTTTAAAAACAATAATAATGCCAAAATAAAGTTTCTTGTGAAGATTTAAGGTTGTTTTTGGTAACTTGTGTCTTCTAAAAATATCACATGCAACAAAACCTAAACTTCTAAAAATTCAGTAGTGAGCTACTTCAGGCTCAATGAGAACATACAAAATGCCTGTGCAATATTGATTGATTTTGGTACAAAGCATAATGGCAAGCCTTCTAGATGCTTCCTTTGGGTGTATACCAAAGCAGATTTAGTGAAGAACCATGAAGATGTTAAAAGGATCTAAGCACTGATACATAAGGAAGTGAGATGGCAATGTCTAGTCTCAAGAAGAAAAGGTTTGAGGGGATCTCATTAATGCTTTTATATTAGTTTAGGGGAGCAAAGAAAATAGACACAGACTCTTCTCACTGATGCCTAGTGAAAGAGCATAAGGCGATGGGCACAAACTACAGAAATACAGAAGATTCAATTGAAACACAAGAAAATATTTTTACTGTGGGAGTGGTCAGACACTGAAACAAGTTTTTCCAGACAGATTTGGAGGGTCCATCCTTGGACATGCAGAAAACACAACAGAGTATGGTTCTGTGCAATCTACTCCCTAGCTGGCCCTACTTTGAGAAGGGAGGTTGGACTGGATGATATTGAGAGGTGTCTTCCAAACTCAGCAACCATTCCATGATCATGAAATCTCTAGAGAAGAATTTGTATGAAGATTTCCAGTTTACATAAGATGCCTCTATGAAATGTGAAGTTGCTATAGGTAAGAGTGGAATCGAGAAACACCTTTAGCTACCACAAGTAGAGTTTTCTGTAGGAGATGGATGTCTTTCGGTTGTTATAAGCTGGCTGTTAATATATTATCACATACCCTGTGAGAGCAAATTTCTAGGGCAGATTTCTTATTTTTGTGCTCCAGGTACTAACACAGCCTCTTTAAATAGATGTGGCTGTTTCTACTTTTTTCCATAACATACATTATTCCAATGCACTTAACCTGCTTTTATCTGTTGAAGTCATTTATTTTAAAGGCCAAGATAGAAGACTAGATGGATTTTGTGACTGTATTATGAAAAAATAATTACAACAATCAATGTAAGAATATATTGATTTTTTTTAAATGTGAAAATATTTACTTTGCAAAGAAATCAAAGTTAAGAACATGAATTAATCACTTCTTGAGTTGCTTCCTTAACTGCAAAAGTGCAATAAATCATGTGATTATTTATGCTAAGTAGCTTAGGTTTTATAAGAAGCTCATTAAGTGATTTCTTATCTACATTAAACGTTTGGAGGCTTACTTTCATTAAATGTTATCTTCACTCACATGAACAAATTCATACATAGATTCCTATTCATCAGTTTAAAATAGATTTTAATAAAAACACTAAACAATCCGAATGGCAAAATTATTTTCATATATACAGTAGACTTTTAACTGATTAATATTGCTGTCCCTAAATGATAACGGATTATTAAGTTTTTAAAGTAAATGCATCTGACTACTGAATAAGTACCACCAAATGAATGGAAGCTTTGAAGGCTCCTTGTGATTAAAACTTTACCTGGACATTAAGGAGTTTTGTTAACTAAAAGGATATTAACAACCTGTAACTCCAGCATGATGGGTTCTAAGTAGTGGGTTCAAACAATCATGTGATTCTGCAGGAAAATCTTACGCTTCTAACATAATTTGGAAAACTTCATTACCAGAAAAACATGTCATACCTTAATTGCAGAGATTTTGAATGCAATTTAAAGCAGCAGCACAGATTCTCACAAAGAAGTTCTTAAAACATGTGATTGTCCTGGCTTCAGCTAGGATAAGGTTAATTTTCACTAGGATTTAGGAGGGACCACAGCCAGGATAGTCAACCAAATCAGCCAACAGGCTATCTGATATCATAGCGATGTCATATCACTAAATAAGGGCCGGGCTGGCCAGGAAGTGCACAAGTTTTGTGTGCAGTGGTAGGGTGAGGTGGTTTGGTGAGCATTGTATTTTATATCACTCATTTTATATATTATTCCGTTATTACTATTGTTATTACTGTTTCTTCTTTCCTTGCACTGTTCTATTAAACCCTCCTTATCTCAGCCTATCGGGTTTTGCCTTTTTCTCAAAGTTCTCCTTCCCATCCCACTGTGGGTGGGTGGTGGGAGCTGAGGGGGTAGTGAGTGAGAGGCTGCTGGCTGCTCAGTCGCTAGCTGGGCCTAAACTGCAACACTGACATAAATATATGCCTTTCATTTAATGATTACCTTCCATGTTTACCAACCTTCCATATTAATTGTGTGTGTTCAACAGTATTGAAAAGCAGATGTGAAGTTTGAGTGTTCAATGAATTAATCCTATGGCATTATGTAATATTTCTGGATTTCACATTCATGTGAAAAGAGCTTTTCTACATGTAATCTGAAGTGAACACAGACATACATTACACCATTTAAAACTGCGGTGAAATTCCTCATCTACGAACTGTGACAAAAGCTAATACAATTATGAGTTCGCTTGATTTCATGACCACTTTTGCTGTAGTATGCGGTTAAACAGATGAATAGTTCCCACACTTTATAGGTTTATAAAGCAGAAAAATATTTTGCATTTCTCCTGTGTTTTTAGCAGACAATGACAAAAAATAAAGAGCCTGAAGAGATCTTATGAAAAATATATACATTTAGAGAATATCATATTTGAAACAAAGGAAGAAGTAGCAAGTGCCAGAACTCTGTTGTCACAGATAATCCTTTAATTCCTTATATTTGCACATATGCAATAGAGACTCACAAATCAGCTTCCAAATTTAATCTGGCTGTTGCTTCTACTCTATAAATTAAAACCAAATGAATCCATTCAAAGCATTTAATAGTCAACTGTTAAATATGCCAGAAAACTGCAGTAGGAAATTAGTACCCCATTACTGAGAGCCGAGCTTGAACAATGTGAGCTAATGGAGGAGTAAAACCTAAGCAAGGAGAAAATAAACAAAGTAGGTGCTGCCTCTAAGTATGCGGTCTATCTTGAACAGCCAGTTAAGACCAACAGAAACTCTTAATTTGACATTAGGTTTGTCCTTCACATGCAAGTTTTCATCAGGCTATTAATCTGGAAAAATCACTTCCCAGTTTAGATGTCTGACTTTAAAACATTATTTTTTTTTTTTTATTTTTTTTTTTTAAATAACATCTAGTTTCAAAAATATTGGCATAAACGTTTCTGATGTTTCCGATTGTCTTGACTCTCAGGAAGAACTGATTATCAAGAAAGTGAAAACTTTTAGATACTCAGAACTTAATCACCCAGGGAAACAGGGTAGGTGATCATAATGGAAGAATCTCACAGTTTGCATAAGTTGCATAGCACATGGAAAGTGTAAACATTTTTCAGTAACTGTTATGCTATTTTTGATATCAAGGAGTTAGCACTTATGACTTCTTCAGAATCCCTATGCACCAGGCTGTCCTTGTCTCTAGCCTTTACCCACCATTTACATCTCATTTTTTCCCTTTCATTTTCTCACTCCCATTGTTATGGCCTCACTCACCCTCTTCTCTCAGCTCCTCTCAGGCTGTAGTAGATGGAAGCCACGAAGCATCAAAAGCAGCAATCTTACGACCTCATTCCTTCTTGCTGACTCTCATTTCTACTCCTACTGTCTCTTGTGCTGGGTTAAAATGAAGCATGTTTTTGGCAAGTTACAATGGACTGGAGAGCAGGAAAAGTCTGTGAAAACTAGCATCCAATGATGGAAGCGGTGTGAGATGTTTTTTTCAGCAATAGCACCAATTTATGCTCATTTTAAAATGACTTCTTCCCTTCATAAAGTCCTAGTATTTCTCCCATCACTGCAGATCTCTCTCCCAGATGCACTTTCCTGAGCTATCTCATTCCCTCTCTCCTCTCAGCTCTAGTTACTCTGTTTCCCCTCCTCCTTACAGTGCTTTTCAAGAAAGAAACTGTTTCAAAAAGAAACGCTACAAGGAGTGAAAGAAAGAACAGCTAGAATGGTGAATATATAAAGAAGCTGTCCGAGCAGCAAGAGACCTGGTTAGAAAAATTGAAGCTCAATTTGAATTAAACCTAGCCAGGGAGATCAAGGGGAACAGCAAAAGTTTCTGTAGGTGTATTAACGGTAAAAAGAAGACTAGAGAAGGTATGGGCTCCCTCAGAAAGGAAATGAGTGACCTGGTGATAAGTGATATGGAGAAGGTTGAGGTTTTCAATGAATTTTTTACCTCAGTCTGTACTGGCAAGGGCTCCAGCCACACACCTGGAGTCATGGAAGATAATGTCAGGGGATGGAAGAAAGAACTGCCCATTGTAAGTGAAGATCAGGTTCATGACCACCTGACAAACCCGAAAGTGTTCAAGGCCATTGGACCCGACGGGATACACCCATGGGTACTGAGGGAACTGGTAGATGAGGTTGCTAAATTGCTCTTTATGATATTCCAAAAGTCATAGCAGTCCGGCGAAGTCCTCACTGACTGGAAAAAGGGAAACATAATCCCCAATTTCAAAAAGGGAAAGAAGGAAGAACCAGGGAACTATAGGCAGCCATTCTCACCTCTGTGCCTGGTAGGATCACGGTGCAGATCCTCCTGGAGGCACTGCTGAGACAGAAGAATAATGAAGAGGTGATTTGGTATAATCAACATGGCTTCACCAAGGGTAAATCATGCCTGACAAACCTGGTGACCTTTTATGAAAAGGTCACAACATGAATAGACAAGGGACAAGCAACTGACATCATTTACCTGGACCTGAGCAAAGCCTTTGATACTGTTGCACACGACATCCTGGTTTCCAAACTGCTAAAATACGGGTTCAATGGATGGACAACTCAGTG
>WEIS01006010.1:8383-20013 GCA_013389965.1 Todus mexicanus | reverse complement strand
GATTACATTTCAACTTGAGGCAATCAAATACAGCAGGGCCCTCAGCGGTGTTTCAGCAAGGACAGTAACAACATGAGTACTAACACATACTACTTGAAACTTAACTGAAGCAATGCCACTAAAGACTTAAGTGACACTCTACAAATCATCTGTTTCTCCCTATCCACTCATCTCTTTAGCCCAATTTATTTATTTGTCCTCCATAACAAGCACTGTCCTTCCAGTGTGCTGCTCCAAAGCACAGACAATTGTCATTAGGATCATATCAAATATTCATCTTAGTCCCGCACCCTCTCTTTCATGCCTTTCCCACAACTTCCCTCATCAAAAACATAACTACTTCCTCTGAATCACCACTTTGGTTTCACCTCAGCCAATCTTGTTTACAAATCCATCTAAGAAATCTTTGGGCAGAGGAAGGAGAAGCTTCACAAACAAAAGACAGACACCTTCAGCTGCTTTCTGAGACCTCAACACAAACTTACATGAATAGAAGGCTCCACTCCAGGAAGAGCCTCTATCAAGTAAGTATCCACTGTATATAATACATTGATCTTCCTTTTACTTCCCCAGTGGCTGCTCCACAGCATCAGTGGTGACGGTGATGTAATCGCCATTGGGGGGGTTGGGTTCAATACTGGTTACGTATATGTCGTGTATATTCCATTTTATCATTATTATTTTCATTAAAACTGTTTTAGTTTCCCTTTTTAATCAATAAGTCTCTCTCCCTCACTCCCCTTTTCTTCCCCTTTGGGGAGGGAGAGGAATTAACACAGAATGTCTGTTGTAGTTTAGCAGGCTGCCCTGACCCTAACTCATGACAACGTGCACGCCGTGTTGCGTTAAGGAAGCATAAGATTGTACTTATGGTAGTCACAGTTCGGGCTAAGGTTCACACTACTGTACAAGATATCAATACGTAGAGGGTGGCACGTAGAATTCTCTTGACTTTGGAAAGCTTGGAGGGGCTCTCGTTTCTAGGCACGTGCCACTTAGTCTCTGCATACGACTATGACACAACATCTTGACTTGCAATGTCTTTGTATCAGAATCTGCCATGTGTGGAAACCAAGATTTTGAAGACTTAAAAAAGTTACTTGTGATAAGTGATAAAAAGTTCCTATTGCAATTACTTAAAAAATTCATGACATTGTAGTGTTACTTGCTCCCACTCCCAGCCCAAACCAGTCCAAATTATGAAACAATCCAATAAATTGCAAGTGTAGGCCAGACTCCCAAGCACACATTGCATTAGGCAGTTACACAGCTGAGCTGCACACCTGTAACTCGAGTCTCTCCTGGCAGACGAGGTATTTCATCATTTTGTTCCCAGTTAGTTCCATCTTTTAGAGTCTGAAGAAAGAGAAGTACAACAGCACATTGCATTTTAGTTACAATTCCTTCAAGTTCCAGATTAAAAAAAATAAACCAAAAAAGGCTTAAATGTAATTTCTGGATAGGGTAGAACAGGTTTTTCCACAGTAAAAGTTGACAGACTGAACCAAAACAGGAACACACTCCACTACCCTAAACTGCAATTATTAAACATTGAAAAGTTGAACAGGTCTGAAACATAAGCATGTTTCCATCTTTTCTTCTAATAGAATAAAGACGTTTTCATTAAATTGGAAGTTTATATACTGTAAGTTCTCTAAAAGTTTAGTGCATTTAATTTTCCAAGCACGCTCAGCTTGGAAGAACAAATCAACTGAAATCCCCTGAGCTACACACTCACAACTATTACACACAATCTACTCATTAGTGACTTTCCCACATTCACTAATTTTTAACAGTGATTAATAGAAAACAATCTTTGTTTCCAAAGATATGTTTTAAAAGCTAAATAAAACCTTCGGTTCTTTTTTCTTGCCAACAGCATACGTTTTCTTCAGCCAGGCAGCATCAAAAAGCAAAGGGGATACCATTCAGATTGCTTTACTGTATTTCCCAAAACAGGTGAGCATTTTAAAACTGAGCCAGTCAAACATAACTGGATATAACTTATCAATTGCAGGACAAAATCTTCTTACAGCATCAAAGAGCCAAAAATTTTCACAAATGCCATAGAATATTTCAATACAGAAAGCAAGAATAAGAGTAAGTATATTAGAATTGATTTTAAGGAGGCTCTTACAATTTGTGATACACAGAACATTTCATCCATCCACTCTGAAAGATATTTAAATCAACTCAGTTAACTGCATTACAATCTTAGTAATAAAAATAAGTGCAAACATTCAAGAAAAAAGTCATTCAAATACTCATTTTTCTACCCAAATATGGAAGATAACGATCTCTGGGACCTCTGATGTAAAAAAGAAGAAAAAAGTTATACTCACCCTTTTACTTGAAGAACTCTCCAAGGAGTTTGAATTATATTTAGGCGTTGATGATGAGGCCATACCGGGTATCTGATGAGAAAGCACAAATTGGAGAGTTAAACTTCCTCCTGGACTACATCTCGTTTACAGGAGAGATTTTAGACTTTGGAAGTTCACAAGGAGACATCAAAAGCTTCCAAGAATGTTTACTACTATTTTAAAAAAATTACTCAATGCCTTGTAATTAAAGGTCTCTATTTAAAAGCATTCAAACCTATCACAAAAATCATTACCAGTTCTGGGATTGATTCTTACTATAAGGAATATTCTGACTCAAGCTGCATTTTGGAATTCAGGTGTTTGAATACTATTATTAGTTCAGTCAACAGACACCAGAGTGCTTGTTTTAAACAACAAGATACACATACTATGAAATGCAACATGCTTGGAATATTTGTATTAAGACTTTTCATTTAGGAAAACAGGAACAAACACTAAAATGATTGCACAGATCTTGAAATGACAGCATGTCAATACACAACCAACTAACTTGAAACACTTGAGAGTAATAAAAAATAAAAATAAGGAAAAAGCAGGAGCTCCACAGCATTTCGTCATTTCAAACCATCACCCATTTCCTAAACTGGAACTTCAGTTCGCACACCAGAAGGGGGAGTGTCCAGCCTTCTGGTCTGAACAGCCTTGATATGTTTAAAGGAAAAGGGTTTTATACTTCTTTAAATGGTATTGATAAAAGACAGAATCATATAATACAGGATTCGCCTCCTTAATCGTTTCCTGACATTGTGCAAGGGATCTCTAGAAGAAGCACTGGCGACAGGTTCACACATGAAGTTGCTCTGAAGAGTAACTTTGTACCAAATTATATTTCCCTTTCACTAGTCCCCCCTTCCTTCATCAAGTCAATTTCACAACCTACAGCAATCTTGAAGAGTTTTTGTTGGTTTTCTCGGGGGTTGGGAGGTGATTACAGAGCAAAATCTTTGTTTCTATTCCAGAAATGAAACACTGTAGCCTTAAAGAAGCACTTTCTCTGTCCTCTCAACACTGGAACAAGTTTGCACATATCTTGAGTCCCTGACAAATCAGCCCCTGCTCCTGCGTAACAGTAACAGGGGGCTCCCAGTGATGCTGCCACAGTCCTACACTAGCAATAACAACAGGCTGAACTGTAAGATCCAAACTGCTTTTTAAGTTAACTTTTCTATGTTAACTTTTGAACATCCAATATTTGCTCAGATTACTTTCCTTACTTTTTCAAAGCTTGTTTTTTTCTAATAACCAGACATTTATAAAGGTAAAAGGTACATTTCCTCAGAAGCTTGTTTTAATACGTTTTCCATATGAAGTTTTTTTTGTTCCTATTTTAAGTGAGAAATACCAGGTGACAAAGAGACGAAGGCACAGCAGCCCCAGTTTTTCTGTGTCAGCATTGAAAGCGGTTTTAACTAGAGCTCACAGAAATTTAAATTAAGTCTGCACGAACCATGAGAGACAAGCGAGCACAAACAAGCCCTAGAAAAGTGACTTTTAAAAGACGTAGCAACCCCGAATAGATCTGCCCTACAAAATGGAAATTTTGACTGCAGCAGGTAGAGGCACACCCAAGCTGGCTGTTGATCTTGCAACCGCAGCTACTCCACCAGCGCAGCCACAGAAGGACCAGCTTCAGCCAAGGTCAGACGAGCCCACCCAGGATCCCGGACTCTCACCTCTGTGCCAATCCACTGCCCAGGCTCAGCCAAAGAAAAGCTTGTTCGGACATTCCTTAGGCCTTTCAATTTTATCTCCAATCATAGTGTCCTTCTGCTGCTCACAGGGACCAGTAGAAAGTGTTTTAAAAGCCCAGCTTCCTCCCTTGCTTTCTGTATCATATTTCCTCACTC
This sequence comes from Todus mexicanus, assembly GCA_013389965.1. Taxonomy (NCBI): domain Eukaryota; kingdom Metazoa; phylum Chordata; class Aves; order Coraciiformes; family Todidae; genus Todus; species Todus mexicanus. The sequence continues at coordinate 15,782 of WEIS01006010.1, read as the reverse complement.
ACTGAACGCTCACTAAGGTTTGCCTGAACTGTAGCAGTACACAAGGAGAGTTATGATTCTGAAATAATCATCTGACTCCAGAACACTCACTATAACTTTTCCAAACCTCAGGGTAAATTAAAAGGAGCAAGCAGAGATCCTTTTGGACCCTCAGAGAAGATTCTCTTTGTAGAAGCTGACAATATAGCGGGACAGAGTTTGCCTCCCCTCTGTGCTGCCGCCCCACTAAGTCACTTCAAACAAACAAGCCCTCCATGCAGCTCTTGCAGCAGAGCTTTGTAGGCGTGTTTCTGTGTATGTATTTCTGTGAATATAAGTTTACTTCGTGTAAAATTCACTCAACTCTCATGAGACTTTAAACATACTTTATAGAGAAAGAGAATTCATACACTGACTTGAAATTCTATGGAGTATTTCATTAGAGTGACAACCAACTACTCCTTCATTCCATCACTTTCATGATGCAAATGAGATTTATTTAAAGGTAATTAAGCTGAATAAATATGTATTGAAGGTAAGGTGTTACCTGTCAGATTTTTTTTTTGTAAATCCATCAACCACTTTCACTAAAATAAACAGAAGTTATTTCATCAGTATATAAGCGGAAGAACTCTTTCAATGCTACCTAAATTTTGCTTTGAAATCCAATCACACTTTAAAAGCCCAAATACAAACCAGCATATTTATAACCACCCACATTTCCCTGATTCCTGTAAGCAAACTATGGTCAAGTAATTAAACTTTACATGACAGAATATCCATTAGACAGCATTTAGAAACAGCGTCTGCTTTTAGACCCCAGTACAAGACATGCATTGATAAACTGCAAGGTCAGCAGAGGGTCACCAAGACGACCAGGACCTGTAGGACCTGTGCTATGATGACAGGCTGAGGGAGCTGCGAAATGTTCAGCCTGAAGAGGAGACACCTTCAGTGGGACACCGCTACCTTTGAGGCTTTTACTGAGAAGACAGAGCCACGATCCTCAACTCAAAGTGGTAAATGATGAGAGGACAAGATACAACAGGAACTAAAACTAGATTACAGCTTGTTTTAAGGAAAACAAAACAAAGCAAACCCTACTTTCGCACCTTAAGGGCGGCTGGGAAGTGAAAAACAGGGAAATTGCAGTCTCCATCCTCAAAGGTTTTTAAGACCCAGCTGAATAAAGCTTTGAGCAAGAGGGTCTGATCCTGCTTGGAGCAAGGTGTTCAACTAGTGATCTCTTGAAGTCCCTTCCAACCTGAATTACTCTATGCTCCTCCGATCTTCAGGCAACAGACAAGATTAAATTTTCATGTAAAAGTATCCATCAAACAAGAACACACCCTTAAAGAAGTGGACTTGTCTATATCAAAAGAGCAAAACCCAACTTTTCAGAAACATTGAAAATGAACATGAAGTATTTTCTTTTATAATATTATTTCTTTTTCTGTCAAATTGTAGAAGCAGCTTCTGGCAACCTCACAAAGTAATATTGCCATGAACAATTCAAAAAACTCTATCACGGTCTTAAAATAGCTACAACTTTCTCATTATCACAGGGCAGCAGCAGTCCTTCCACACGGGGAAAAGTCTTGCAAGTATTTTTCCACTGCAAGCACATTTTATTCCCCAGTATAACCCATGTGCACCTCTATATTTGCACAAACCTGAAAGCCATACAAACCTCACACTTGTCGGCAGCTGAACAGAAGCACAATTACTCTGCAAATTTAAAACAAATCAGACAACTCTGTTTATGATATTCTGCAGTTACAAACAGCTGAACATTCTTCCCTGAATCTAGAACAGCAAGGAGACAAAGCAATTTTACTGGATTTAGCTTGAACTAATAAACAAAGCTTTGTTAAAGTTACCAGAACTTAATATAGTAACACTACCAAGAAATGTAGGCTCCAATGATCTTACAATAACAATTAAACTACTTGGGATCTGTATTTTCATTAAAGATGATATTTATACTTTTGCTTCCTAGGATTCATGGGGATGGAGGCACAACAACATTTGAAAGGGTAGACACCGAAGGCCAGATTTTAAGTCAATTCAAGGATCTTATCTGTTCTTTCTGAATAAATGCTGGCAGACACAAGCATACGTGCACATGGAAAATCTTAATATTAAGTTTGACATGTAAATAAGCTTTTAAGGGTTAAGAAACCTGAAATGACCAGCTACTCTTTCCTTAAGGTTCTTCACAGGTTAGAGGATGTGTGCAGCTTGGAAAGACCACCAAGACTTTAGAGGCCATGTCTAGGTTGACAACAGCCTGGTGGAACTACTTGTCATTGTTTATGATCCAGGAACAAATTAAAGCTTGTCTGACATTTTGCTGATCCTTCAAAGTTTCATCTTCACACCAGAATCACACCCGATAATTTGTAACTATTGTATAAATGAGACATGCTTGTGTCAACCTAAAATACATAATGTGTAATGAACTAGTTTGTGCCCAAACACAATATAACCCAAGGATTGCTGCTGCAAACATCTGAGATCAAGTAAACTGCATCAAGTAAATTGTGAATGTCACTTCCCAAATACTTAATATTTTTGGATGTCCATCATTGGATTAAAACTTTTTTGGGGAAAAACCCCCCACAACGCTTTCAAAATTGTACCTGTATGAATCATGTGGAGCAGCAATTAACGTGAACAACACTTAAGGTGAAATGGTTTTAATTCTGTATATTCTATAATGTTCAATATGTTCACCTGGAAAGACTGAGGACGTTAAGCTGCTCAGTTACCACACACAAAAGACATTTACAGAATATACCAAGAGGTAAACATGATTGAAACACATTAGTGACATATTATAGTTGAAAACACTTACTTTGTGTGTGCATGTGAATATATATGCAAAAAAGTAAGGACAACCGGGTAAGTGTGAGAGTTATTTGCTTTCACCAGAATCAAATTTATCAACACAGTAAAAATTAATAAGAAACTTTGACTGAACATTTTCTAGAAGCATTTCAGTTTCTATTACACATCAATAACCATGACACAGGACAATGCCAAAGTTCTCATAACCCTGCTCCAGATAATGATTTGTGCAAGACCGAAAAAAGTTTGTGTATCTCCAAGGCCTCTCCTAAAAATATAGTTACAAAACTTACTAAGCCCCTTCATTTGTTGTCATAGTAATTCAGAAAACAATCAAGCGTACTTTTTAAAAGAGTCACAGCTACAACTGGACAATGATATGACACTGAAAGTGATCAGGGCACTAGGTTAATTGTTTAAGATCTGCAAGGCATTTGCCAGTCTAGATAAAAATGAAGCTATTTTCATAGTTAGACCTGATACCAAATAAGGAATTATTTCAAAGAGAAGAAAAATAGTACTGTACTAGTAAACGATTTTTCACTGTGTTTGAGAGGTAAGTGTAAGCTAGTACAGGTAGACAGAAAAAGCTGCTTGCGCCCTTATTTAAAGAGAAGATGCAAAAAATGACAAAGCAGGTTTATAATGACAAGGGATGCTGGTGTTACACAAGGAGTGGAGAATTTTTATCTGGTACAGCAACAACCTACAGAGCCAATATGAATATCCTGCTTTGTGTTTCCCATTGTAATATGAAAAGCCTACAATACAAAGTCCTAAAACCAAAACCACATCTGTGAGCTCCACAACTGCACAGAAGAGATAACACAGAATACATGTTATTTCTGAAAACTTATTATATAAAGCAGAACTCGGGGAATTTCTAAGACAGTAGCAAAAGCAATTTAAGACAACTATGAAGGAAGAAGAAGGAGGAGGGAAAAAGAAGTACTTCACTAACTATTACACAGAAAGGAACATAAATCCTTTTAAAATATATATATGGAAAAGCGATAGCCTTGAAAAGTCAGACCAACAGCAGCATCAACTTACTATATCAGAGTCACGAAAATAAGCATCAGCATCTTTAACACTAATAAATGACCATTTAATCTAATGTAGTCAAGGGTAGTCATTCTTCTCATTATATCTAATTCTAAAATTTTATTAACCTTTAAAGATATTCAGGGATAAAAAACCAAGTCACAAGAAAGATCTACAGCAGTGAAGGCAGTTTTCCAGGCACCAGCTGTCCCTAACCAAAGAGCACCGATCAACCAAAACGAAACTCAGTGAGACCAAAGTGCCACAACCAACTCATCAAGCCCACAGAAATAAATACATTTCTCTCTCACTCATTTAACCAGTTGTATTTCAGCACAAAGGAACTACACTCAATAATGGAAACAAAACTGAGGTAGCAGAGGTCTCCAAAGTTTAACAAAGCTACAAAAAAGAAGTAGCATAAGGCAGAACATTCCAGTTTCAAACAGATAAACAAAACCCAAACAAACACAGAAAACTCACATCACAGCAATACTTGCTTGTATTTATTTCCAAAGGAAATAAAAAAAACTCTGTAAAACTTCAGGCAACAGTGAAATACCAAAACAGGGGGGTTTAGAAGAAAAAATTCCTTTTCTAAAATAAATATTCATAGAATCACAGAACAGTTTGAGTTGGAAGGGACCATTAAAGGTCATCCAATGCAGCCCCCCTGCAGGGAGCAGGGACATCTGCAACTCGAGCAGGTTGCTCAGAGCCCCATTTGACCTGATTTGAAATGTTTCCAGGGATGGGGCATCGATCACCTCTCTGGGCAACCTGGGCCAGTGTTTCAGCACCTTCCTTGCAAAAAATGTCTTCATTCTATCTAGCCTAAATCTCCCCTTTTTTAGTTTAAAAACATCACTCCTCGTCCTGTCACAACAGGCCCTGTTAAAAATTCTGTCCCCATCTTTCTTGCAGGCCCCTTTATGCACTGAAAGGCTGCAGTAAGGTCTCCCTGGAGTCTTCTCTAGGCTGAACATCCCCAACTCTCTCAGCCTAACCTCACAGGAGAGGTGCTCCAGCCCTCTGATCATTAACCATAGTGATGTGACTCATGTTCTCTGACCTGATACATTGAGACTACTCAAGTAAAAATCAGATTTTAACGTTTAAAAGCCATGCAGAGTTGACATCAAAAACACGCCTAGAGCAACACCAATTCAGCCGTCATAGTTCCACGTATTTCCTTGTGACCAGTAGCAATTACCTGTCACTTGTTATGCAACTGGTGGCAAAGAGAAGGAAGGAAAACTGACATACCTGTTAGATGTAAGTATCATTTAAACAGATAAAGGAAGAGGCCCTGTTAAACCACCGAAAGGAGCACGTATCATTTCTTACCATTGAAGTTCAGGGGCAAATCATACCTATGACGCACATCAACAAACCACCTTTGCATATCAAGTCATAAGTTTCTACCTGCACTTACTCCAGGGTGGATCATTGGAGTGAACATGGATTACTACATCACTGAATCTCCTATTTCTTTTTCACCGTCACAGTTACAGGGTGTAAAAATCCTTCCAAGTGTAACCTCTTAGAGAAGCAGTCTGCAGCCCTTAGCCTTTCTTCAAGTGGATGCTCTTGATTCTACTGATCCAAGACTGGATTATGCCACTAATGGGTCTTCTCCCTTAAAATCTAAGTGATATTCTTCATTCACGTGTACAAGCTACATTTTGCAGGGAAACCCACTTTCCAGTCTCTTTGAAAGCCTTCTCAACTCAAGCCAGAACAAGAACAACCACCAAACACATGCCAGCAGTACAAGCCTCAACGGGATACTGTGCATCTAGAATGCATACTAGTGTTTGTCCTTCTGCTCTGAAGCTTCTCAGTTCATCAAATTCATCAGTAATGCATTCTAAAAAATGTCAGTATCCTACAAAATGAGTATCACTTAGAAAAACACTTGCAATCTGGAGCTACTGTCTGCTAAACACCAATTCTCCACTGGGCTTCCTATTTTGAAGAAAAATGCACTCCAGAACCCCTCGTGTTGCCAATTCTCTGCCAGACTGTGAACGCCAAGCTGTACAACTCAGCACGGACCACTGAATTTGTTTGCGAAGACTCAGAAATGCTCCCTCTCCCAGAAAAGCAGTCTCTTGTTCCCTAATGTGCCCTGTATTTGAAAGGGCAAGTCATTGTCCCAAAGGACTCAATTTGAACAAGTGCAAACAAACAGAAGTTCACAACAGTCAAGTGACTGCTAATTCAGCAAACAAATTAGGAGTGCGCCAGTTGCCTGCCCAGCCCTACTTTATAGGCTCACTAGACCAGGTAGGTTTGAAGATTCTACAAGGAAGACCTTGAACTAACAAAAAAAAATATCCTGGCAATGAAGTTCTACAAACGGCAGCAAGTTGCAACAGCCTGGCAGAAAGTCTGGCAAATATGTTCTCAGTGCCACCAGATCCTACACACTTCTCTATATATGTTTCTTCAAATTAAAAAAAAAAAAAATAAAAAAAATAAAAAACCTTGTAGCTTGTACAGGGAAGCCAGGTATTGAATAAGTAATAGCTGGAGGGAGCAAAAAATCCTCAGTTCTGTCTGGACTGATATTTCTCCTGTTTCCATTTGAAGGTTTTCTTACACTGTCTTACCTTCTCACGGAATTTGACTCCCACTCTATTTTCCAAGTAAATCACAACTTCAATCAAGACCTAACATAAAAGTTTGCAACATTACTTTTTTTCTAATTATCAACTCAATTGCTTCCTCCTTTCAAATTATATTGAAAAAGTAGCTTAGGGTGATATCCCTGGCTTTTATCCCGGCAAGTTTTCTTCTGAGAGAATTACAAGCCCTCTCACAATGAGAGATGATACAGTAGGACACGTGCCATCGCGGACAAGTAACTTAGAGCAAGTAACTTATCTGCTGATGGACTCTGATCTGTTAGTTAGGTATTTCTCGTGCTTTATATCACAACAAGGAGAAGGAGCACCTACTTCAGCAGCAATAAATACAATTATTTGCTAAGGCCTGAATTCTAGCAACAGTCAGAGGTCTATACCTTGTAATTTATGCTAACAATTATTTCTGTTCACTTGTACTCGTTTACTTCGGCACCTGTATTTGTTCTGTGTGTATTATCTTTCTCTCGCTGTGATTATCTTTTTCCTGACTTTTTCTTAATATTTACTCCGGTAATTGAGTTCTAACGTAGAAGTTCAATCACGTGAGCGGATGAAAGCAAGCAGCAGCTTTCCCTCTATGCACGCAGCCATGTACAGCAAGTAGCTGTTAAATCTGGCTAGATTAGGTGGCGTGACAGATGCGAGTGGGTTTTTTTAGAACCATTTGTCACGTTACGTCTAGAATCAGCGTTACATCTGTAGGAAACCTATGCCTCAAGGCTGATCCGGAGCTTTCTAAACCCACCCAGTCTATTTTCTCCACTCCGCATCCCCTGCAGGGAGTGTATACCTCCCACATTGTCAAAAGCTGATGCGGCTGACAGGAAAGCCTATGGGATAGCAAATACAGCTTCAAAGTTTTCTATTAAGAAAGC
>WEIS01006009.1:270-16244 GCA_013389965.1 Todus mexicanus | reverse complement strand
GGAATCATCATCAGGCTGTTCCAGTGCAGATAAAGTTTATCTTCCAAGATAAGGTGTGATCCAGAGAGCATACAAAACCAAACTGATTTCCAGAAATGTAGTGATTTTTATTAAAAGCAGAGAAACTTCAGCTGTTAGACTTAAAGTATGTTTCAGCAGAATGAAACTTCATAGCTAATTTTCAGGTACTTAGTTATTATGATGGATGAGTATCACCAAGAAGGAATCTATCTGCAGCTCACTCAATGTTGATCAAGTTTTGGACAGATGAGAACTTAAAATAGAATAAATAATATTTAAAAGAAAAGGTTTATTCTTCTAGTTACCATTCATTCTGTTCTTCTTCCATTGTCTTCAAATTGATTTTTAGGATTAGATTTAAAGCAGGGGTTTTTTTATTTTTAGATGTTTTACCATATAAAGGGAACTATGCGACTGATTATTAAATCCGTTTTCTTTGGTTAAGTAACCATTTGAAGAGACCTGCATTCAGTAGCTCAGTAAATATATTTGTCTTCTGCAGATCTGCTCACAAGTTTTAGTGGTGTAGTTCACAGACGTGTCAAAGATGAATTATTTCTACACTCTAGGAGACAAAAAACTGCACTTTAACAACATGATAAGATTTTCTTGGGGCACTGGCACCCAGTGTACCACTCCAGCCTGATGGGAGTGTTTTCAGTGAGATAATATGCATTGTAATCAGTTGAGTCAGAACAGGGTTGTGAGGTACTGTTCTGAATTAACCAAACAGTTCTTCTCCTGATTGCTTATTAAATAGGCAAAGGAAAGTGTGGGAAATTGTGTATGATAAATGTGGTTCCACTTTACAACTAAAACAAATCACAAAAGAAAAAGTAAGTGAAAGAAGAAAAAAGCAGCATGAACAAGAAATACTTGTTAATCATGTGTCTTTAAGTATAATTCCTCTTCTCACAGGAACTGGAGTTTCTAGAGATTTTACTTATCCATATTCTAGAAGTCATTGCCCTTCTCTTCTGCTGTCTCATTACTCATGAGCTGATAGGAAAGTTTGTGCAGGTTAACAGAGGCCTACTTGTAATCCAAATTTATGATCTCCTTTTGCCATGTTATCTATTATTTCCAGTAAAATACAATTTGGTTTAAAAATGGCTAGACCCATGAAGCTTACGAGATTGAATCTGCTGCACTGTTCATGTCTGATGAAGAGTTCCATAAATAATATTTCTTTTGTCCTTTATTTTACAAGTCAGTACAGACCTGCAGTAGTTACCAGTTAGGCCTTGAATATGGTGGAAAGCACGAGTAATGCGGATTAGAGACTGATTAATTGAGGTAGCAGTAGTATAACTTGTGTGGCAGATGATACTGATAATTGATGCCACGTCAGATTTTTCTCATAAGACACACATTTTGGTTGGTTAATAATTTTCACTGATCTCTCTCATGTCAGATGTTTCACCAATCTGAAAAACATGTCTTATAGTTCCCGGTGAGGTTTCTCTTCCATGTTGTACCATCTGATACATTTTTCCACATGACTTTGGATCTTCACTAAATCATTTCTAAAATGCATTTGAAGAATGATCACAGTTAAGAATTTGGTTAAGCTGTGTGGTGTCAGGAACAGAACAGATGTTGTATGCTTTTAATTACATTAAAAGAAACATCAGCGCCATCAATACTGATGGTTTAAGTAGGGCATTACTTGTGACTTTTTTAGCAGTTTTGCTCCTACAAACAAACTGTCCACTGCTGAAGAACTTAAGTTGGTGTTCCTTGTAAATGACATAGTTGCTGTTACCACCTTTATCTGTAAATCACTGGGTAGGGTAGTACATTAGTTTTAATAACTGCATGATCACATCTTTAGTTAACAAAGCAATTAACAACGCCGTCTTGGGCTCAGATCTAAACCAGTTGAGTATAAACAATAAATGCTTTATCATAAATGTTTTAAATGTATAAGGCAAACTCAACTTAATGATCTACCCCACATTTCAGCATTCCAGAATGGTTTGCACAGCAAATTACAAATTGAGCCAGCAGTACTTTGCATTGATTTTTCTATCCACCTTTAACTATGAGGAGTTGTAGGCACAATTTTCAAATAATAAAAATATTGTTAAAAAAAACCATAGCAAGTCATTTTTACATTACACCGTAGTACTTAGCTGATTCCATTAGAGTACTGGTTAGCACTTTTACAGTTGTAATTTTAACATAACAGATGTTAGGGTTCTGTGCATATATCCTTGGATATGTTTCTCAGTAGATAAAAAGCTATACTGTTTGGGTTTGTTGGGATTTTTTGCTTGGTTTTCCCAGATTTTGAATTCATGTGGTAGAATTGCATTATGAAATCAGCTGAAATTTCAGATTCCTGTGCATATCTGGACAGGTTCTGGGAAATAGAACTGTCTTGGGTTGAGATCTGATCTGAAACAAACCCTGCAAAGCCAAGTTCATATTTGAGAAGCTGAATGAAACTAGACGTGCACAATGTGAAGATTGAGATTCAAACAAGTTTATGTCAAATTTGGGTTTTTCTGTTTTTGAAAAAAATAAAAATTAGAAACCAGAATGAAAAAATTGCCGTGCCGATTCTTGCATATGGAATACAAAATGTATTATCACATCATGCAAATGTTACTTATGCTTCCATGCACATCAGTGTTAATTTGGTTAAATATGTTCAGAAACATTGATTCCTTGGTTGGTATGCTGCTCATATTTACTATACAAACAACAACGTATCTAGTGTAATTATTGTATATCAATATTTTTAGCCATTTGAATTCCAAAACATAAAATATCTGGATTCACATTTTAGCAAATGACAAAGAGAAATCTGTTGGTTTTTTTCAAACTGCTGCACAGATGCTTTTATTTGCATCAATTGTGAGGGTGAAAATGTTAATTACTCTGCAGGTTTGGCAGGTGTTACATACATATGCTTTTCCTACCAGAGAGCAATGGTTTTGTCTTATATAAGTGCCTTATTTGATTTGTCACTGTTGTTTTCTGTATTTGTTGCAGGGATTTCCTTTGGTATAAAATAGACTCTGATAGACTTTCTTTTCTAAGTGCAGGGGAACTTGTCTCCTGTCAAAAGACAGAAATGCTTTCCGTGTTTGTTCTGGCTTAATTCTTTATTTTATCTATTTATTTATGTCCACTATTTTTCCACATGATTTAATTCTGGCAATAGATTTCTTTTTCACCTTTTTTTTATCATCCTGCCACGAATCTGTTGATTCAGCTGTGTGAGTTTTGAAGGATTATACATTTTACAGAGTTGTCAATAAATTGGGTGAATAGCACTGTTTCCTTTTCCACTAAAAGACAAACAGAATGTCTTCTAATGCCCTTGTGTGCTGAACTGTATCTCGTGCATCTCTGTGGCAGTGATCAGAATGTGAATGTTAGCAGTTTCTAAGCAGTTAGAGGAGAGAAATTATGTAGGACTAGCACTGGTGTCTCCTACCAAATGATTCACGAAGGAAATAGAAATGCCAAGATCTTAAGAGCTCGTTTTGTACATACTTGATTTAGTTCTTTATTTGGTTCACTGTTGCTGTTCTGGGTTGCTTTGATGGTAAGGTAGAGTGGATATCAGTACAAAACAGCAATTAATTTCCTTTACCTCTCTTTGCTTAGTCTCTGTCTCAGGATTCTCAATGGATTGGAATCTGCGCTTAATATATTCCCGAGTTTGTCTGTATCTTACTAGTGTTATTATTACGAAGAATTAAAATGGATCCTAGAGTATGTATATTGTTATGCTTCGACACGTAAGTCCTAAGTACTGTTCTAGTGCAGGCAACTGAACTTTGGTATTAGTAGTCCTCCAGGTTATCAAGAGCTGAATCAGTGGTATGCTCAGCAGCAGCTTTTATTCAAACGAAATGTGTCAGCTCTACAAATGTAGAGAGCAGAATCACAGAATTATTGAGGCTGGAAAATACCTCTGAGATCATCAAGTCCAGCCTATGACCTAACACCACAACATCAGCTAAACCATGCCACTAAGTGCAGCATCCAATCTTTTCTTTAACACCTCCAGGGATGGTGATTCCACCTCCTCCCTGGCCAGTCCATCCCAGTGTTTTATCACCCTTTCTGTGAAGAAGTGCTTCCAAACATCCAACCTAAACCTCCTCTTGCTCAGCTTTAGGCTGTGCCCTCTCATCCTGTCACAAGTTGTGTGGGAGAAGAGCCCGGCCCCCACCTGGCTACACCTTCCCTTCAGGTAGTTGTAGAGAGTGAGAACGTCCCCCCTGAGCCTCCTCTTCTTCAGGCTGAACAACCCCAGCTCCCTCAGCCTCTCCTCACAAGACTTCCCCTCCAGTCCCTTCCCCAGTCTCATCGCTCTCCAGTGGATCTGCTCCAGCACCTCAATGTCCATGTTGAAGTGAGGGGCCCAGAGCTGCACCCAGTGCTCGAGATGAGACCTCCCCAGTGCTGAGTCCAGGGGCAGAATTCCATCCCTAGTCCTACTGGTCACAATAAAACATAATGATATGGTTCAGTAATGTGAGTATTTGTAGTCACAACAGAGTGTTCAAGTCATAGCTTCATGTAAAAGTGAAGAATTGCTCTGGTAAATACAGTGGAAGGATGAGGGCTGTTGCCATGTAGGTACTTAATTAAACAACCCAGGTAGTTCATTCAAATTTTACTAGTTCGAAATTCTACCAAAATCCAACAGAACCTGCTGGTTTCCTGTAGTTAAATACTTTTTGAGTTGGAGGGATCAGGAGTGGGGGTGGAGAAAGAAAAATGCAGATTTTCCTAGAATTCCTGTCATGAGAATTTCATGGCCTAGTGTAGCGTGACTGACTCTGACTGGAGAAGTCTGTGATATGTGGATGAAAGTCTTATACCATTTGAATACTATCAGTAACCATTATTCTCGAATAGGGCCAGAAACCAAAATAAAATGTCTTCTGAAGGAGCAAATATCTCATGCCTCAGTCCTGTTCACCGGCCAGGGAAGTACTTTTAAACCCCCTGAAAGTGATCAGGGTTTTCTCCTTAAAGGGTGATTCAAGGTTCTTTGTCTTCTCTCCAGTCTATCAGCTGAGTCTAAAGTCTAGTCTAGCCCTTCAGTTGTGATTTATTTACTCATCTATAAATCTTTGTGTGATAGAAAACTTTGTGTTGTATAAAGCTGCTTTGTTTCTGACAGGGAAGTGAACAATTTCTAATTTCACTGGAAAAACTGCCTTCAGGGTTCTTAATGTCTATCCTCCTCATTGCTTTTTATCTGCCATGTCTCTTTCTCAGTGAGCAATATAATTAAAATTCATAGTTTGGCACCAGGATTTTGATTATATAGTTAATTCTTCATCATTCTTGTGTCTCAGATTAATCACGTTTGCCCAAGCTGGTGTCACCCACTGACAAAGTGCTCTGAAGTTTTTCGGTTCATTTAGGGTTTGTTTTTTACCCCTTCCATCTTGTAGTAATCAAAGCTTTTAAATTATCTTATATTTCAGCATACACAAATAATTCTGGTCAGAGGTCTTCTTTAGTTAACGACATGTTTGCCACGCACAGGAGCTTAACAGAAGTTAGCTCTATATGGCTATTGAAAATAATTAGTATATTTAGTAATAAATATATTAGTAATTAGTACATTTTTGTGAATTTAATCAGCATAAAAGATACCTGTATTTTATTCCAAGAAATGTCATCTTTCAAAAATATGATCTTCAGTTTCTTTCCTCTGTTTTTTTCTTATTCAGAGGGCTACAATAATTGCAAGCATGTAGTGTTGGAGGTGGAAGAATACCGTTCATCTTAGAGGTGAACGTATTTGTTCTTGCTACTAGAACAGGGGAAAAGTAATTGCAAAGCTATGCAAAGATTGACCTTATTCTTAAGTACCTAAAAGAATCAAGATAAAATCAGATGTTTTATTATGCAGTTAGAGGTTTTGTTATATTTCCATATAGGTTGATTTGTTATTTGTAACATACAGAAAGCGGAGAAGTTACTTGCTCCAGCACTTTTTAGTCCTGCAACTGCTTGTTTCTTTTTCACTTAGTTGCAAGACAGAAAAGCTTAAATTAACCAAAATTCGTGTCTTTTCTTATGGGATTTAGTTTTTGTAGAAATATGTAAACAAAAAGCATATGTTAAGACAGTTAAACTTCCAAAGTTGCACTCTGAAAGATACACAATTACTGAAATAGTCTACTCCTGCAGTCTTAAATAAGGATCCTTTGATCTCATGATGGTGTCTTATAGTACGGTAATTTCATAACAAGACCCTTTGGAGAAGGCAGGTTGTTCAGCTTGCAACTTATGAGTGTATAGAACATGAACTATGGTTCCCAAGTGAATACCTGTTGGATACTTTTCTCTGATTCACTGAGTGGCCTCACATCTTACCTGCCATGTGTCACAGTCTAGCCTGGCTCCCTGTGAGTAGGGATTTCTGTCGTAAACAGGACTTCAGACCTAAGGAGCGATTGAATTTCAACCTCTGTCTGAGCAAATGCCAGAAAGAATAGAAGATTATGTAAAGAGAGATTATCAGCACCAGTATTCAAGGCAGTTCTGCAGAAAAGGATCCCAGCTTTGGAGTCCAAATTGAAAGAAGGATCTCCCTACACTTGATGGGGAGAAAGATGGGTTTTCAAACAAAGATGTGGCCTGAGCATTTTCTTCTTAGTTTGCTGTAGACAATTGTACACAGAGCCTGCTCACTGATCTCTTCACTCTATCAGTGTTACTTAATTATCTCCAGTTGTCCATGCTTTTGCAGCTATGATGCAGATTTGCTTTTGGGAGCCAGAAGGCTGTTAGATTTTTATGGTGCTTAATTCTCGATTTTCTGTATTTTAGGCCTTTTAACAAAATCAGAGAGCCTTAACTGTTGCTGCTCTGCCTTTTGGTGCCAAAAGCAGTACTGTGGTGTTGTGGGCTAACCCTGGTGGGCAGCTCAGCCCCACGGAGCTGCTCACTCACCCCTCCACAGTGAGATGCTGGGGAGGATCAGAAGGGTTAAAGTGAGAAAACTCGTGAGTTGAGATAAATGCAGTTTAATAGGTAAAGCAGAAGCTGTGTGTGCAAGCAAAGCAAAATAAAGAATTCATTCACCACTTCCCATTGTCAGGCAGGAGGTGTTCAGCCACCCCCAGGAAAGCCAGGCTTCATCAAACATAACGGTTACTTGGGAAGGCAAATGCCATCACTCCAAACGTCCTCCCCTTACTGGTATGAAATGTCCCGTTTGATGGTTGGAGTCAGCTCCCCCAGCTGTGTCCTCTCCTCACTACTTGTACACCCTCAGCCTCCCCACGGGCAGGATGAGAAGCAGAAAAAGCCTTGAGTGCTGTGCAGACACTCAGCAGTAACTGCAGAGGCCCAGTGTTATCAACACTGTTTCCAGTACAAATAAAAACAGCACATTGCAAGCTGCGCTAAAGAAATTTAACTCTATCCCAGCCAAAACCACTACATTATGTTTTTAAAAGTGAGTGATCCTACTGGAACGTGTTCCATGTATTTTAAGCATTTGTCGAAGTTGTGTATGCTGAGTAATTGTTCATATTAATTTTGTTGCCTGTACTCATATTCAAGCTAACAAATCTCTCCAGTTAAATGATGAGATGCTACACATAGTCTGATTGCCTGAGCATACTTTTATTTTTAATCACGATTCAATTGCATTTCTGTCTGGCAGAAAACTGCTTAGGAAAATCTACACATTTTCAAGCGTGTCATGAGCTATAATAGCCATTTAAAATTTATATGTTTTGCATTAAGACTTTGCTCTTATTGAAGTTATCAACGTTCCAGTTTTCCCTCACTATCGTATTTCTAAGCCAACTCTTCTGTTTTCAGCCCATTGTTTAATGTTCTTCTCATTGAGTTGTACGACTTCACTAATTGCAATGTCTTCATCTGACTCTTCTGAGACAGGTTATGGACCTTCAGTATTGCTCTTCATTGGTGATATTTGGAATTCAGATACAGCTTGTTTACCTACAAAGTACTAGGGATTTCTAATAAATTCTGCCTTAGCTGAAAGAATATTATCTTCACAGTCTCAGGTTATGGTGGCTTTAGTATCTTGTATCAATTGGAATAATAACTACAATTTTTGTGCAAAATCTGAGAATATAATTTTAGAAGTTAGGATGCTTAAAGTAATTTTGAAGATGGCATTATTTTAATTTTCATCAGGTAGAAGAATGCAAGGTTTAGGCAGGAAATCAGGCTGATCATTCACCTTGAGACATACGGAAAGAATAAATTCTATGTATTGTATTGGGGACAAAGGATGGAGTTTGTCATATTATGTTCTATCTTGCAATAATATTACAACATCAAAATAATATACTTTACAAGATTAAGGTATACACGATTGTTTTAATGGATGGCATTTTGTTTTATATTACCACAAAATTTCAGCTTTCCAGCAATGTCAAACATTGTCACCTATTGTTCAAAACTGATAGGCACTTTAGCATACAAGAATAAGCTTTATTCCTTTCTGCCTGTTGGTAGAGAACTTTGCTAAGTGTGTAGCATGACAAAGATCCTTTTCCCATGGCAAACTACACAAGTCTCATGTGTCTTTCACCTTCTTTATATATTAAGAAAAGCAAAACAAAAAAAACCCCTCAGCAACCCCAAAAAAGGTAACCAGAATCAAGGTTTTCTCAGGTGTTACAATTTCATAACGCACAAAAAACTATATAAAGGTGTTTTTAAAGCTAAATACGAAGCAGTTTCTTGTGTTAGTATTAGTATTGTTACTTTGCTTATTCTCTAAACTCTGTAAAGCAAGGAAGCGTAACTGAAGTATATCCCGCTATCTTCATTAGTAATGCTTTGTTGTTTGGCCTGGACTGTTTTTGTCCAAGGAGCACAACTCAGTCAATGCCTTTCTTGCCTGAGAGAGATGAGGGGATCTCTTGTGGTGAGCCAGCCTCCGCATATACTTATAAATGTCCCAAAATTGTTTCCATATTTAGTCCAGTTTTGTGCTTCTGATACTGGATAGAGTGAGAACTTCTACTGTTGTTGGATCCTGGTCATTGCCTGCCTGTTTAGGGTTCATACTGTGCTTGTGAATTGTCAAAAAGAAAATTATCTGAAAAGATTGGTTCAAATGTGTCTTGTGCTTGTAACTTCAAGGAGGAGGCATATCTTTAGCTGAAGGTGTCTACCAGACCTTCTAAAACTGAAAGATGCTTTGAAATTTCAGGTTAGCTTCCTCTGAACAGCAAACTGTTAGTTCCCTCAAAAATTTGAGTATCATCTTTTCAGTGGATCTTCAGTGTCAGTTTTGCAGAAGGTCAGCTTTGTGAGTAGGAGCCTTGAGGTCTTGCTCCTCTGTGTCTATCGTGCTTTTGCTATACCTGACTGTGTGTCACTGGCAAAAGCACTGCAAATTATCCTCGTCGTGGTAAGAAAAACTGGGGCTGAGATGTTTTTGCCTTCATAGTGTGAATCCCCAAATACTGCATTTTATCAGTCACCTCACAGCAACTGACTGGTTCATGTGGACAGGTCTGGGGAAAGAACTGCCATTTCCCCGACTGTCAGCCAAGATTGCTGCAGTGCTCTTTGTAGACGTTTGTTATGGTTACATAGTGAGGGCTAAGTTCTGCTTTACTCTTAACATGCAGGTTCACCTTCTTTATGAAAAATAAATATTTTCTCCAGTTTTGCAACTTTTTCTACATAGAATGACTTGCAGGAAATTTGCTACTGGCATAATTAATTCATCTGCAGGTTAATATTAATTGGGGAATAGCATATCATTCTTTTTGTTTCAAGTCATAATAATTAAAATATTTTTGAAGTGAAATTTTGAGTGTATTGTATTTGTAATTTTAATCAAAATATATAATAGGTGTTTTTAATGAAACTATATGAGCTAAAAGAAGCAGAGATCAAAAGCTTCAGCAGTTTTAGCCATGTCATCATGTTCGTAGTTGTCTCTTGCATGTAATAGGTGGATTTTTTAAAATTACATTTTTTGAAGATTTTTTTAATGTATGGTAAAGACAAACAAATATCTGTAATAACCATCATTGAGGCTTACTTATAAGAACACTTTCATAAGGCACTCAGCTCTTGAAGTTTAGGAGGAGGTTGAACATTTGTACAGTAAATTACTATGAGGTGTTTTTATTGTTTAAAAAAAAATAATCTCAAGACTGAAAGCTGTGTATCTTTTCACTTTGGTACGATGAAGAACACAAGTCAAAATTATACTGTTGGTGTTCGGCCATTATGTTGGAACTATAGTTGTACTACATATGTGAAAGGTTGGTTTATACCACAGGATGATGATACTGCTTCGGATTCCTACAGTTTGATGCTTTGTAATTGAAATGAGCTGTTTAACACAAAACTTTCTGCAGTGTGGGCAACCCATTTTGTAGGGTATTGAGTTTAGGTAGTTTGGTGTGTTGCTTGTTTAGCACTTACTGAGATGGTGTACAATAGTCCATTTAGGATTTTTTTCATAATTTATAGTAAGGACTGTTGGATCTCTTCTGAGAGAAGAGAATCAGGCTGAATTGAGGTTAATGGCTGTTTATAGAAGGTGAAGCCTTCAGGGTAATACATGAGGTGAATAGGTCACAGTGTTCAAGAGCAGCTCTATTTGATTTTCAATTAGAGTCTGGCAGGATAAGTTATACAACCAGGAATGAAACCCAGAGCTAGCTTTGTTTCACAACATTTGACTGTTCAAACTGTTATTTTAATTTTTTATTATTAATAAAAGATATGCCAAAGAAGACATTGATATCCTGTGCATCCAGTGTTAGAAACAAAAACAATCATATTAAAATTGAATTAATTTTTGGCTTCTACAGAGAAACCTCACTGATTTGTTGGGTTTGTCTGGGCTGTATGAAATCTTTAACTGTGATGAAAAGTAGTTGGTAAAGATGTTATTGTTATTGTTGTTGTTATGATTGTTATTTAAAGTCTTTATAAGCATACATTTGCACTTCTGAATCAGAAGATCCCTTCTTTTACTTTCCTTGGTAAATTAGTCCAGAAGGATTTTTGATAGATTTCACAGCTCTTGAATTTTTTATTTACATTTTCTTAAAATGTACTGGAGGCAACATCCTGAGTAGATGCAAGTTTGCTGTGAAATTTATGCTCTTTTTACCCTTTTTCTTGTTTTATTTTTTTTAACAGTTACTCAGTTCTTACAGATCTGCACAATATAGTCCAACTGAATCATTTGTATTTTAGTGCATAGAAATTTGTCATACTTAACTTGTGATACTTACCTTTTTTTTCCTTCTCCCATATAGGTACATTCGAATTGTTGGGACCCACAACACAGTGAACAAAGTTTTCCATATTGTGGCATTTGAATGCATGTTCACGAACAAGACCTTTACTCTCGAGAAAGGTCTGATAGGTAAGCGATATAACTGATTTCCTTTTACATGAACTGTTGCGAGCACTTGCTTTTTAAGACTGGCTGTTACTGCACTCTTACTCCTGTTTCCACACAGAAATCTCTTAACTTGACTTCAATGGTGCTATAAGCATAGAATCAGATGGCTGGTCCTTGCAACTTCTTTGAAATCCCAGTTCTGTAGATTAATTAGTGATGCTGCAGGAATGTTCAAATTAAATCACCTGCTGCCGACAAAGGCACTGGTAATTGAGACACTCTGTGCTGCCAGTCTGATTTTTTTTTTCATGTCTTAGTATGGTTGCTTTTGCCTCCTAATACGTCGGCCTGAATTCTGTAACAAGGATGGAGTAAGCAGAGCTATTTGTTGCAGTGAAGATGGATTTGGGCATTTAGGACTTCTTACGCAGCCTAGATTCAACTGCTGAAAGTCAACTTCCATGTGTTAATTGCTGCCAGTCTGATCATAGGCATGCTTAGCCATGGCAGAACATTACATTGGCTACTGTTATTCTCAGAACTCCACATTGATGGAGCTCTGTTACCTCTGGAGCTCTAGAGAGTTTGTAGAATACTGATTTAAGTACTCTACACACTACTGCTTTACTTAAAGTAGAAGTCCCCAACAGACCAACAATACTGAATGATAAGCTATGTCAAAATAAGATTTAGTATTTATATTTTAAGTAATCCAAAAAGGGGCAATTTCTATGCTTTATTCCCTATAAACTCAAGCAAGTGAGATCCTGAAAGTCATTGAGAAGAGGTTTTTGTGCCTTTTAAAAGTTGTGTAGGTGGATTTTCCAACAGCCTGTTACTTCTGGCATGAAATGGAGTGTTTCAGCAAAATTATCAGAGTTCATGCTGGTTTTAAATGTTTAAATTTTATTTATACATGTATAATAGATGGAAGGGAAAACAGTTTTCAAAAAAGAATGAGAAGGAAGATTTCAGTAAGACATAGAATTTAATTTTTTTCTGAGCAAACAATGATATTTAGCTGTAAAAAAACCTGTAACCCAACTCCTTCAGCCCATTCCCCATGCGTTATACAAAGTCATCACATGGTTACACCTGATCTTATGAGGTTTGCTTTAATTTCCTGACATTTTTTTTAGAAACATAGAATAAGTAGCGTGACAAATCACACTTTAGTAGTTTTTGTTACATAGTCCCAAAGTGTACAAGCTGTCCCAGAATGTAAAGAGAGAGTTTTCCCTTTGGTTTAGGGAGTTTGCAAGTGGTACTGCAGTTGCTATTGACAAGAAAACAGAGTAAGTAGGAAGAAAGAACTGTTTAAAGAAAACATCTGTGTTCAGTAAGCTAGTTTGCACAGAAACAGGTTATTTTAAGTTTGATAGCTTCGAGCTAGTTTTTGTATTTAGCACTGGCAGCTATGAATTTTTAAGAGCTTCATAGAAAATAAGTTACTGTGTGCAGATAAGTGGTGCTTGTATCTGCGTGTTCAATGTATGATTATCAGTCTTATTTAGCGAGTACTTAATTTAGGACTTANAGCCAAGGTTAACTCACCACAGTGTGTTAACTCAAAAATTGTTTGGCTGTAACAGGAGTCAAGGTAGTGAATCCATGTATGTTTGTGGAAGTGTACTGTAATGGACTTGTCTTTCAGATGCTCAGTCATATTTTGTGGTTTAATGAATATTTTGGTGAGACAAACTATTTGATCTGCTTCAGCATTTCATGAGTTCCAAAGATAATCTAGGGGATGGAGACCTGATATGACTTCTTAAAAAAAAATAAATTTCCACTTATGAACTTTTTTTTTATAGTTACAGAATCTTTCCGGTAAATAGAGTTTGGACTACATGATAGTATCCGTTGTTGATCATGGTGATCAGTGGAACTGTGCTGTCATTCATTGTGGGTTAATCAAGCTGTTGTATGTGTAGGTCATTACAAGTGATCTACAAGAAGCAAAGAGAGGCCTGTAGGGCTCTGCAGCTTTTTATATCAGCAGGATAGTAGTCAGTACAATTAATAAAAAATTAAAAGAGTAAGAATTCTTTGAGTAGCTATCTGAAAGAAGGATGTGGACCGACTTCCAATTGTAAATGAGGCAGCAACACTTGGATACATGAACCCACAGAATTTGTGGTGAGAAAGGAACAAATGGAAAGATTCTGGGACTAGTTGAGGACAGTCCAGTTGTGAAATGGTGCCAGGGGCACAATGGCTGTAATCGGTAGTACCTATTCAAAAATATTCTCAGCAGCTTTGATCCAGCAAAGTGACCTTATATCCATTTTGTGCCTGGTTTTACATACCTATTATGGTTACTGTAAGGTAGCATGTTGTCTGGCTCTCTTGTCCCAGTTACACTTCTGTAAAAAAATCTGCATGACTACCAATGAGGTAGTTAGCACAGATTTATTTTATTGCTCTAATGAGGGTTTGCAATGTTTATTTCTATTTCTGTAGTGACTGGATGGGGTAAAGTGAAAGAACAGTAATCAGAGTAGGTTGCTTGGTTGCTTTTAAGTATGACTGAGTATAGAAGCTTCCATCCTCAACTCCTGAAGAGGTAATGCTATTGGGTTCATTGTTTATCCCCTATGGTATTTAAATGGTATTAAATTAAGTTAGAACAAACACAGCTGCTGTTTCTGTAACCTGTTTTATTATGAAAATGAAATGTTAGTCAGCCCTTAAAGGCCATATGGTCCTTTCAGAAAGACTTTGTGACCCTTACTTGTACCAAAACGTATCTGAAGGTAATATGCAGAGTTTGTCATTTGAAGCCTCATTCCAGAGTAATGAGGCCACTGAAGAATTTGTTTAGGGATCTTACGTGGGGATTTAAGGGTAATTATTTAATTTTTGTGAAACCTATTCAATTTATTCAGAAACCTGTATGTACAAAGAGAGTAGTTCATCAGATAACTTACTACTGAGAAGTAGCATCTATGTAATGGCAGTCACTATGAAGTGAAGATTAGAAGGCTGGTGAACAAACACGAAGCGCTGTTTCAAGGTAACAGCAATTTTGTGTTGCTGTGATTTTGCGTACAGAGTTTTCATGAAAAATTAACTTGACGTGTTACATATAAAAGTGAATATGAAAGGTGATTTATACAGTTACTTTATACAATACTGGATGAGGTACTGACATGACTATTGGTAGTTGAGTCGCAGTTTTGAAGTAAAAGTAGCAGGAAATGCTCTTTCTAGCGCTGTCTGGTGTTTTAGTGCTGGTTTAGACTTTGTTGTCTTGTGAAATGAGGTAAGTGACAGAAATTAATTCAGTCACATGAAATTACTCCCTGACACAGATGTTAGGGTTGAAATGTAATTTTTGTTTTGGCACAGTACTATCTCTAAATGTGTAAGTGAACAGTCTGCATGTTAGATCCATGAGATGGACATAACTGTTTCATTTAACAGGGTTGTACATGTTATTTAAATCTCAAAAGCATAGTGTTTGCTTTTAATGAACTTCCACTTCTGATATTTTGAATGGTCTTTATCATTAATATTTAATTTAGAATCCAAAATAAATGGAAGTGTCCACAAGCATGAGATGTACTCCTTTGGAGGCAGAACTGATACCTGGCATGATGTGATGTTTTGTAAAAGTTTCTAATCTGCCCAGGAGCCAGAAGCTACAACAGTTTTTTCCATCTGAATAGAGGAACCAATTCCTCTTTTTCTGTGTCAAAGGGAAAAAATTGATAACCTCACTTAGTCCTTTAATGTGTTTAGTGCTAAGAGGCAGTCAAGGGTGCTCAGGCTTGTGGGTTTAACCAACCTGCTGTCCTGTTTTAAGCCTCAGTAAGGTCATAGGGAGTCCAGTGTGGCATTTGCAAGAAGTTGTGTATATCTGTAGTCTGTCTCGATCTGTCAGACTATCTTGTACCTTGTATGTTACACATGAGAAAGGAACAGTGAGTAATAACTGAAAAGCAGGAGATGGATATAAAACACTGGAATGTCCTTGGTCACCCTCTGGGGAGTGGTGTTCAGTATTTATGAATCATTGTCAACCTTCATTTGTTTGCTGTTCAGTGCCTTAGGAGAACTTGTTCTAAAAGGGAAAAAATGAAATGAATAAATAATCATTCACTCTCTGGCAGTTGGCTAAAAAAAATAAAAATATAACAGAGAGAAACAAATCATATCGGTTTCCTAGTGTGTCATTCAGCCTTGTAAAAGTTGGTTTATTCTCTCTCCAAGGAAGCACTGAGATAGGCTATTTTTGTGTCCAGTTTAATGTTACTATCAGATTTTGTTTCTTCTCTTTCTTAAAAGTTGACTTTCTTTCAAAACCATGCAGGCTTACCCAGCAATGTAAGGCCTTAGGAAATCATGAAAACTTGAAGATTATCTAAATACTGCAGGGATGTATTTTTTTTTTCCTCTTTCTACAGGAAAAGACAGCCCCATGGTCAGCGTAATTACTACTACCTATTCTTCCAACAGAAATCTGTTCATATGGTCCCAGTTACTTTTTCTTTTCTTGTTGTTTTCTTCCTATTTCCAGTGCTGCAACAAAGCATGAATAGTTCCTAGGCCTCTTCTGAAATAACTGCTATTTCTGAAAGCCCTCTTCAGGCAGAAT
>WEIS01006003.1:0-13465 GCA_013389965.1 Todus mexicanus | reverse complement strand
TTGATTCGCCAGATGTGCTCTCCCCCATTCCATTCACCCATCATCTCATTTCCTCTCCATCAGTGATTGTGGTATTTTGGAGTGTGTTTCTACATATGAAGGCTTTCTTATTTGGTTCTGTCCAGGTTTTATTAGTAAGGCATACTGTTACTTTGTCTCTATGATGGAGAATACACTGACCTCTCCTCTGCTTTGCTCAGCTTTCTTTTTTTTTTCTACTCCCTAGTCAGCTGGCATAACGGGTAAATGGACTTGCCTCCTCCTCTGTGTATTTATTCCACTTAAGAGAAAGTGCCTACTCTTTGCATTCATTAGACATCAATATTAGTGATGTCTTTTTCTGCTGCCACATACAATAGAAAGCAGAGGTGACAGCACAGGTGCATCATACAGTGATGGAGAGAAACAGTGTCTGTGAATTTACCCTGCAAGAGAACTGGCCACAGCATAGACAAGCTTCAGGGACATTTCTGAATTCCCTGATTTCCCTTAAGAAACACTCCAGGGGAAGGTGATGCTTAGCTAAACTGCTTTCTTTAGATACATTAATTGTTGCTTTCACGTTGTCCTTTAAGAACAATCTGTTAGGCCTCAGGCAGCTGGGGTCCAGATTGGAAAGAAGATGCCTACAGCAACTGAACGTGTCATTTAACATCCTAAGCTTCACAGAAGGTGTTAAAGGGAGCTGGCATGCAAGCTATGCAAGGGACATAGGGATTCAATCACACACTGTGCAATTTCAGACAACCCAACTGGAAAGAAAGAATGAAGTGAAATTTGTGCTATTATCTAGGAATGGTCCAAAACACTTTGAAGTCAATGGAAAGATTTTCACTGACTTCCAGAGCTCTGGATCAGGTCCTGGATGGTCTTATACAGAGTAACAGGGAACTTTCATCTTCAGGAATTTCTTTCAAGAGACACTGCATTAAACAGCCTTTACTAGCTGTCAGGGTCAGTGTATCTTTAGTTAATGAAATGGAAAATGTTTGGAGCTTCATGGCAAATTCAGCTGTTGTCCACCACTAAGCAATTCAAATCTAGACACCTACACTGAGATGTATACATCTATATTTAACATCTATATAACTGAGGTCAGTTACACAGAGAGGATGAGCTCTTAGCACTTGCCGCTGAAGTTCATGACAACTGTGGGTGCTTGCCGAATTTGAAAACCTGGTCTCTTGCTGAGGTGCCTAAATACAGATTAATCAGAGGGATGCAACCAGGAAGAGACCCTATATTTAACAACGGATACCCATGTTTGTTCATAAACACACCCTTTTTCTTATGCAGTTGTCAATGTCTGCAATCAAAGACCAGCCATTCCACAAATGTCCTTAGGGACTATATATTAAAGGGCATCACAGCTGCAGTCAAACCAGCCAGCTGTTTGGAATTTGGATAAATGATGTTTTCACAACATTTGAACATTTCTCATAGAGAGTTTTCGGAATCATTTATATATACATATATATACTTATATGTGTCAGCTTTACCAGGTCAGTCATAATTTTAGCTCCTATCCACTGGATTCTTGCAATTTGTCAATAACTGTCTAGTAATGGTGCAGCTGTAACCAAACACAACAGGCTCAGCTGGTGTTAATTGGCACAGCTCCACTGACTTCAAAGTCCCTGAAACTTTCAGGTGTGGTCACACCAGGCATGTAGAGAAGGGGTTTTATTAGCATGTTCTCTGATGTGGTGCCTTTGTGTATGCATCCCAAACTGCATCACTGACACATTGCAAGCTCATGTCTAATTTACTGTCCACTCTCAAACTTAGGTCTCTTTCAGCCAACCTATTTCCACAGCTCCCTTGGTGAATAATGTGTTTTAGATAATTTTCCCCACATGTAATAGTTGATTTTTTTTTCCCAAGCAGGATTTCATTTTGTCACCCAGTGACCTACTTTCTGATTCCTTGGCTTCTCCAGTTTTGCTCTATTCACATTACCCTGAGGTGATGCCCTCCATTATGAAAAAACTAGAAAACATCACAATTATTACTCAGTGTGCAACGTGTTGTGCAAACTTGTGAAGAATTATTGGTTGTAAGGGTGTTTTAGGCAGTTTTCAGCTTTCCTGTCATTGACAAAGCATTTTAAACTGTGCTGCTAAAACCAAAGGCCCAAGCCTAGAGTTACCATATGATTGACACAGGCCTAAAAATAAGACAGGGCAAAGCGGCTTAGCACTGTGGTACCTTAGCAGCAAAGCACTCTCAGCACTTCCTGATCTGGCTGCCAAGCCAGTGCATCCTAAATGCTAAAACTGTTTGAAGGCTGCTCTGATTCATCTCACTGACCACAGGCAGGTGGAAGCCAGATATGGTGCGGACAGGAAGAAGGCGAAGGTGACATGCCTGCATGGGAGACCCGGAGAAGGAATAAAATAGGAGGCAGTGCAGCTGTCTTGTTACAGTGTGGGACACAAAAGGGGGTACTTAGGGGCCCATGTAAGGCACATTTGAAGCTGACTCTGTGCCAAAGATCTCCCATCTGATCTATTCCACCTACTGCTCTCCTTCTTCCCATTCGTTTCACACACTACTAAAATCTATTTTAAAAACTTCTGCCTAACAAAGTCAATTTTGTCTCTGTGCTTCCATGATGTGATCCTGCTTCTTACTTATCCCTTGGCAGGTATGATCAGATGCAGAGGTTCAGGGCTCAAAGACAGCACTGGATTTAGGCAGTCAAGTGACACACACGCAGTGGGACCATGGGAAGGCAGCTGTAGCAGAAAGCAAGAGCTCAAGCACAAAGTTTGCCAGGAGCTCTTCAAAAGGTGGCGCAGGACATAAATAAGGTGGCACACTGCAAACTGGAAAGCATAGCCATATTCCTGCTGCATCTGGACCATAAAATTGCAGATGTTGTGGTGCTACATCACAAATGACTGGCATACAGGACTCACGAGTAAATATTTTCAAATAGAATAAAACTGAGACATGTGGGACACTTTCTTTGTTTTAATAACATTATAATTGCTTTTGTCAGGTTTTCCGGTACCATCTTTGTTGTTATCTATCACACATACAGCATAAAAACTGCATTTGCAAATGCAGTGAGAGATTTTGCCTGCCAAAAAAATCATAGGCTACATCTACTCTAGCATCTATCCTGAATATTAAACAACAGCAAGGCCCAGGTAGTAGAACTGTTGCTCTGTCATCAACCTGTTAAATCAATGCAACTGCCTCTTGGTGCAACCTTGGTGTAGAACCTTTAGTGGAAGGCAAGAAGAAGAGACCTTCTTTTCAAAGAAGGGACCGCATAGTGTACAGTAAGGTTGTAATCTTCCCAGTCGGAAGAAGCATTGCAAGGGAACGGCATGGAAGTCAGGGGCAAGATGGAGGTTCCTAAATACAGCAGAAAGGGCAGAGGAGTTGGCAAAGCATAGTGGAGCAAACTGGGAAGGTCAAGCACATAAGATTGAGACAGGGCAGAGCTCTGTGGCACCTTTATATTGCATAAGGAACCAGATAGCATGTTGCAGCCAAACTGCACTTGGAAGTTCAATGATCCTTGGCTCTTGTTTTCACATCCACCACAGAGATAGAGCCTTGATCAATCTGCCTTGCAATTGAATTCCCTTGTACTAATGCATAGTACATTGTCCTTTATTGAATTGTATTTCCTGGTGAGCATATCTGAAATATCCACGAACAAAACTGAAGCCACTGATTCACAGTAACAGGATCCATATTTCCCTATAGTCTCATTCAGTTTCTGCTACTGTCTTAATATGTGGTTTCTTCTACAACAAGAGAGACTGCTTTCACAACTTTAATTCTAATTCATGCTTAGGAACCTCTTCTTTGAATGTTTAGCCAAACAGCCTTTTCAAAATATCGCAAGCATCAGACTCCTTTTCCCATCTCCCGCCTCAAAAGTGCAGTTTCCTCACAAAGGCTTTTGTAAATCCAAGATTTTTTCATGCTTTTTTCCCTTTCTTGTGGTTTTACTAAATGCTGGTGGTTGTTTCTGCTTTTATCATACCCACAAGCACATCACTGCTCTTTATCCTCCTTTGAGGACAAAACGAGCTAGGTTTGCAGCCGCCTGCATGCCACCTGGCCCTGTGCCTGCGGGAGAGAAGGGGGCTGGCTCCAAGACAGCCCTGCCAGTGCAGTTATGACAACCTAGTGGCCAATCCAACCACACACGACTTCTGACTGGCCAATAAGAATACTCACAATTTCTGGCTAGCCAGTCAGAACACAAATTACTTCTGATAGGCCAATCAGAACACACGTAGCTTCCAGCCAGCCAATGAGAAAGTCTGTCCTGGATGGCCATGTCCCACTGGTCAGTGGCTCGCCAAAATGGCCCAGTGTGGGGCTCAGCCCAAAGGCTTTGCCCCAGGGACAGGGCAGGGTGGGAAAACGTCCCCAAATTTTAATTCAAGATAACTGAAGTGTTTTCTTTAGGTGCTTTCTCTAGGCGATGTCTTGCTTTCAAGCTTGAATATTTCATTTCATTAATGAAAATTCACTGGTGTGTATTTTATTAAAGGATAAAGCTTATTATTGTGCTTCTATTAAAATACTGTATTAAACAGAACAGTCTAATAATAGAAATTTCCAAGTGAACTAATTAAAACATTACGGCAAGCTATACTAATGAAACTAATGAGGCTGTTCACATTTTTATGTAATGGAAATATAATTTCAAAAATCAGCCTAGGAAATAATTTTAGCTAGCACCAGTCATGTGAGTATGCAGTAAATACAAAAATGATCCTAAAAAATTCTGTATAGAGTGTGGAAAACCAGGAAATAGTAGATTATGTAATACATTTCTGACCATTGAAGTAGGTAGGAGAGGTAGCAATCACATGAAAAACAGGACAAAAAGAAGTCTTAGCATATAAAGACTGTATGAAACATAAGCCAAGGGGTGTAGATGAGTATCCTCTGCTGTGGTATTGTGTTCTGTGCCTCAATCCTTGACAGCAAGCTTCTGCTAGTTGTAATTTCTGGTTTCCCTCTTCTGCCTTTTATGAGTGCCCCGATCTTCATTTACACTCTTCTCTGCTTACCTGTCCTACTCATTTTCCTAAACAGCACTCTGTGAATCTCCTCCCTCTCCAAATTTTTGGCTGCCTGCTTCTCTTCCTGATCTCTCATTTCTATTTGATCATCCCAGTCCATCATTCCCTTTCAGGATATTCATACCCTGCATCCTCTTCTGATCCATCCCAGTAACTCACTTTACTATGCCTCCCTTTCTTCTCCCACACCTTTTTTTCTCAGGAATTCCTACTCCTTCTCAAGGACACTCATATTTTGAAGCTGCCTGAGTACTGCAGTCTCTCACAGTAGCTGCCTTTGCCCTCACAGTTAGCTCTGTGAGCCAACGAACATAGGCTAAGGTCTTCCATATCTGGCTGCTCCTTAAGCTACATCCATCCACCTCTTCTCTGGGCTTTTCCTTGCCCTTATCTTTTGTTTCCTGGAGTCATCTTCAGTGACAGATACTCTGGAAGCACCCACTTTCTTTCGTTCTTCTTCTGAGTCCATCTCGCCTTTCATCATCTAGTCAGTTTGGTGCTCTTAATGACCTGCAAAGTCCCTAATCTCTTTCTTGTATCTATCAACAAAGCTGGATGAGGAACTGTCAAGAATCAACACAAGTAAGTCTAGTCTGCTCCAGGTCCAGGACAAGACTAGAAAAAAGGGTAAAGAGAAAGGTCCAAATGGCCTCATTCCGCACCTCATCAGAAGCCACAGAGGACTGCTAAAACCCAATTCCTAGCATGAGACCTGTAGCTCAAGGAACTAAAGCTACATGTATGCCAAGGAAAGAAGTGGTGATATAAAAAATATGACAGAAGATAAACTTTGATGGAAATGTCTTGTGCAGATCTAGCTTCAAGTTAAAAAAAAATAATCTTATTGGCACACTGGACCTGGCAGAGATCTAAATTTCAGCATGTCTTACAACCTGGTGTCTCTGTAAGGCTTTGAAGACAGCTATCTCTCAGTCTGGTCTTAGGCTGTGTACACATTACCACCCAGCTTTGCAACAACAGTGTCTGAATCCTCCTAAGATGAACTTCAGAGCCTCTGCCCCAGGTATCCTCCATTAGCCTAACAGCAGCACCAGTTGAACATGAAGCTTCACCGGATACCAGAAGCTCAGGAGGTAGCCGTGGGTTGCAAGGGCCTTCAAACACCAGCGCTGCCTGGGGTCACTCTCTTCCCCACATCAGAAATTGTCAGAACTGGTCAAAGAGATGCCCAGTAAGCAAAGAATTTTTTCCACGTAGAGGAATGTGGGGGACATGTGGGGAATTCATGGCACAACAGGGCAGACGTAGCAATTGTGCTGGCCAATCTGACGTGAAGAAAAATTCCTTCATGACCCTAAAACTGGAGAGTGGTTTAACTTGGAGTGTGCAGGCAAGCCATGATGTGCCTGGAGCCTAAGAGATCCATCAGTAACCTCAGGATTGCTAGCAACATAGGATCTAGGGAGTACATACATTTCTTCTATACAGGCTTTGAGCCTGAGTATGAACATCAGCAACATTTTTGGCCAAATCTGGAAAATTCTGTCATATGGATTCACAATGTGGCTTTATTGATGATGGACAGGTGAGCTACCTATGAAACTATAGGTAGGAATCTATATTTTAAACAAATAAATACAATACACTTTTATACACTGCCACTTCCGTATCCTGCAACACTAATTCCATCACCCTCCAATTTTTCATTGACTTTCTGCACAAGGACACAAAAATATTCTGTGAAAATAAATGCAAACATCAGGCGGTAAACAGCTTGTAGCTCAGAGTAACTTATGCCTCTGTTCCCAGATTTCAGTGGGCTGGATCTCCTGCAACTCAAATACCAAAAGCAAAAGACAATTGTTTTAATTGACTCTTATTGACAAAATCCTGACCTGCAAATTGAAACTCCTGCATAAATGGTGAAGCAGATCTCTTGGCAAAGGACATAGAGACTGATTTAGCAATTGGGAACTAAGAAAGAGGGCAAGAAGCTTCCTCTTGAGGGAAGAAAACCGGGAAACCAATCTAAAACTACGTTGGAAAACTGTTCTTCACAGGTACCAAAGCAAAAATGAGACGGATCTCCCATCTGCCTCCTTCCTCTCCCCTGTTAAGGGCCGAGAGGTAGATATAGCTCACAGCAATTAGACTTAAGCAAACTAAACAAATTGGAGAGGTCATGAGTGTTTTACCCAAGTGTAAAGAACAGTCCTCTTGCATCAGCATTTAGTGGGCCAGCATGTGAGAATGATGGATGGAGAATCTGGGGTAAGGGAGATAGGGAAGTGTCCTCACTGTTGAAGCCCCCATTGAGTTTGATTGGAATATGTGAGCAGGAGACTTGCAAGGAATATGGAGCTTATAATCAAAAACACGACAGGGAAACAGATGTTGCCTGCTTTGGAGACTCTCCTTGCACATTCAACACAATGGAAAGGACTCAGATAATAAAACAGAGAGGATCCCAGCAAGAAATATAGCGTGCTGACACTTTTATGACCTGAGATGCTTACAAAATACAGAAATGGCGTTTTGTTTGCTTTCCATGCGCAGCTTGATATCACATGCTCAGCTCTCTCTGCTGCCACTCGGAGTCAGAAAGGACGATATATTTTCCTTTCCAGATAAACCTAGTGATTCTAGTCAGGTGCAGAAAGCAAATAAATTACATAAGAAGACTTTCTGTATCTATTAATCAAGAGACTTGTCATTTTCCAGGCCTTGATCCACATGAAAGAAAGTGAGGAGGGGGAGGGGGACCTAGAAATAAAGGAGGATGTGGAAGGGAGCAGAAAGAAGATTCTTGCTGGAGCTGCTTGAGAGGTTTCTCATAGCATGAAGGACCACAGCTTAGACAAACAAACACTGAAAAACAAATCCCTGCCCTCTCTTTTTGGAGATTTTCTCTGCCAGCCAAGGGGATGAGTGTATGAATCAGAAATACTCCATTGTGCTTTTGGGGCAGTTATTCTCACATCTTCTTCTGAATGTTGAGAGGAAAATACCCTACTGATGAAAAAAAAAAAAAAGCCACATTCAACACCTTGTCTTCAAGTATATCCCAACAGGCTATATCACATACTTGGAGGTTCCTTTCCAGCACATAACTGGGTATTTGTGGAGCTACATATATGTGGAGTACAGCAAGGGAGTCATGAAGCAACAGGGTTGGCTACTTACACAGATAAAGGAGGAGGAATTTTCTGTGCAAACTGCAGTAATTCTAATATCAAGTAGAGAGATAAGATGGACTCAGTAGTTTTCATGAGAAACTGGCTCTGTTTCACTCTCTACAACTGACTTCATATGTAGCATTAAAACAAGACTCAGAATAATCTTATTAAGGCAGTCATATTTACGTTCTTCCTTGGATTGCTGTGAATGTAAATCAATGAATATTTA
The DNA here is from genome assembly GCA_013389965.1 of Todus mexicanus. NCBI lineage: Eukaryota > Metazoa > Chordata > Aves > Coraciiformes > Todidae > Todus > Todus mexicanus. The sequence continues at coordinate 5,039 of WEIS01006003.1, read as the reverse complement.
TGGCATTTTTGAGATCTTCCAAGAAAACAAACTAGAAAAGCATAGAATTACTGTATGGAAGGACTGAATTATTGCTGCAGCCCAAACATGAATCAGAATAATATCCCACATGGAAAACTGTCAAGAAAGTTCTTGAACCAGGAACCTGGTTCATGGCCAAAGAGTAAATCTGGTTCTGTCTGAATCAACTGCCTGAGAAAATCTGTCTACACACTGCTAGATAGCCATGTAGCAACAATATGAGCAAAGCAATTTTCTCTCTGAGGCTTCTTACTAAGACTAACATTGGCTTAGGGAAGTTGGTATCTCTAAGTTCCTGCTACCATCTGTGACAAGAAAGTGGCTTTTCCTAGAAGCATCTTGGAGGACTGGAACTTAGGTTCTTCTGAATTGCTTCCTGGAGCTGCCCTTACAACTGCCTGTCTCTCATCTTTCTAATTTCTGCACAGAAATAGGCAGTGAAACAGTGAAAGCCCATAGCTAAAGTATTATTTTTAATGGAACGATGGTTCTAGTTCTGGTTTCCACACCCATGAGAGGATGGTAGAAATTGGAAGGGGTTCAGAAAATAATTTAATGACTAATATGAGGTCAGGAAAGTCTGCTGTATAGTGAGGAAGGAAACAAGGAAAACCTAGCTTATCCAATAAACACCTGAGAAGAGATTTGAATTTTACCTACAAATAACCATGTGGGGAAGAGATATCTGATAAGAAAGAGCTCTTTAATTTACCAAGGAAATACTATGAGAATTACAAATTTGCATTAGAATGTCTTTCTAATTAAATACTTACATAACCTCCGGAGAGACATGAGGGATTTTCCATTACAAAAATGCTTTACATCAAAACTTAAAAAATTGCAAAGAATATATATATAACTCAACCACGGGCTACAAAAGTCACTGAAAAAAATATCAAAACCCTTTTGTTTTATGACTTTGATCTTAAATCCTCTAGAGGCCTACAGTTTTTTGCAACTCTTCCAATAACCTCTTAGCTTGTTGGCAGTCTCTATGCTAGGTAACATTATCAACATATTCAAGATCAACCAAAGAAGATTATGTAACTTTTACTCCTACTTTAGCATCTGTTGTCAGACAGACAATGGGAGCACAGCAAATACTAGCTAACGAACATTTCTCTGGCATATCCCTGTTGAAAGCAAGTCCAAAAGACAGCTATTGAATCTTTCATAAATAACAGTCATGCAGTAAAGTTTCTTGAGTGGATACCTTAAGTCCTCAGACGGGGAGAATCCCTAGATTTACATTGTGACTTTCTACATTTACCCATTCTGCAGGTCCAGGGAGTTACAACAGGATACCAACCACAAAACTTTATCCTCGTCTAGGTTTCTTGTGGGGTTATGTATTTATTTACTTCTAGTTAGGAGTGGCACACTTGTTTTCATTTTATTTCCTGTTCTGGAGGAATCCAGTTAGATACTAAACCTCTCATTTAGCATTTTCTTCTGCCTTAGGAGGCCCTTCCTGAAGTATTCATTCAAATATAATGTCAAAGTATTTGCAGCATTAAAGTATATCCTGCCAATTCCTTTTCAGTTGGAGTTCATATAATTTTATCAAGAGGGGAACAAAGGAGCAATTAATTACTGTGTTGATCTCGGTGTTAACATCCTTCATAAAGAGCTTAAAGGGCAGTTATGGTGATATTTGAGGACAGCCAGCAGCAGGGTGTCCCTCAAAGCTCCTTCACTGCTCATGCCAGCACTGTGTGAAGCTGGGCTCAGCAATGGCATTCTGGCTTGCAGAGTACAACCATGGCCTGCATCACCCAGACTCTGCCAAACTGAAGAACAGTGAGCCGCCTTTCCCTCAACACATTGGACATGCTCTTGAGATCCCTGCAGCATGCAGCATTCCAATTCTTCATTCAGGTAATTACTGGTAGGTCTTGAAGTGCTAAGTGGTGTTCAATTTGACAAGTAATATACCCACTGTGGCACTCAGGCCCTCCATCTACAGATACCCATTTCTCCAGTAATCCCAGCTCCTCACTCAACTTTGCTTCTATTTTCTGTGCATCCCCCTAATTTCTAAATGTTTTTAATTTAACTAACAGGTGCTGGGATGGGAAGACTCATGATTTGCAGAAAAAAAGTCCACTTCATAAAGATGTGTGAAAAATTTAGAGATGAGATATGTGATAGGGTAGCATCACAACATGAATATGTCACTACAGTGAGCATCAGTTTTCAGGGCTGACCACATAAACTGGGGATTCCTTCTGTTTTATGTTGTGCTGTGCCATCACTGTTGATTATCGGTGGCTTGCAACAGAAGATGGCATTGAGGGTGGTTACACGTGATTACCTTCTGTTTCTGTTTCATCTTCTGGTTGGCCATAATGGGACCACCACACATCTGTAGTGCATGAGTGACATGCTGGGAGATGCCCATTCAGCTGTATGTTTACAATAGGTGGAAATTCTGCCACAAAACGAGGCCCAGGTGGCAAGTCTGTGAGAACCTATGGATAATCTTCAGACATCAGAGCTGTGAATGCTGCGCCCTACTGAGCCCACACAGCTCCTCATGTTTCAAACCTGATGCAACCACCTGACAGAAGCAAATTCTATCACAGAATATAAATTTCAATTCTCCACATTGCAGGGCTGGCCATCACACTAGACACAGCAGCTTATACCATGTTTTCATTCATTTTGTTTTATACAGTACACATAGTATAGTTTTATAGGTACCCTATTCTGCTAGGCATACCCCACCAAAAAAAAACCAAACCAAACCAAACAAAACCAAACAAACAAATCAACACCCTAGCAAGATTTTGCTCTGTATTTTATACCCACTCTCACTCCTTCTTCCACTCCAACATTCATAACCATAGCACATTTATTCATTCTGCATGTACTGTGCAATCCCAAGAAATGAGGCTAACTTGGTTTCCTGTCATCATGATTTTCACTTGTAGGTTTTACTAGAATGTAAAGACAAACAAATTATCCAAACCATTTCTCTCTACACTAGTCCTGATACTCACCATTTCCATATGCACAAAGGCTTGATTTAAAGTCTTCAAGTATTGGAAAATCCACCATGTCTCTAAAAAAATTGCTTCAGTGGTTAACTAATTCCACATACACGCACATGCTTCATATCCAGTCTCAATTTGACCAGATTTAGCTTTCGAACACTGGGTTTCTTGTGTCGGAGTTGTAGTCTATTATACAACATACACCTTAAGGTACTATTTATTTTTAAAATATAAATGCTATTGTGGCTCAACTCTTAAACTAATTCCTTGGAAGATTTAGCACCTCCACTATAAGGCTAACAGAAATTTTTATAGAAAACTCATTTTTCTAGAGGAAAGCTTCATAAATTTGAAATATGATTGAGCTGATGCACCTCTGGCTGTCAGAGGTGTCTACTCTACAGAGGACTAGCAGTCAATGTTGTTGCTGATTCTAAAATTATCTTGGCTATCATAGGATTCTATGATTCTATGATTCTAACATATATGGAACCAGTGCTAAGAAATCTTGAACTTTCTTTTTTTTTTTTTTTTCTTTTTCTTTCTGTTTTTGGTAGATAATATACACGAATATACATGACATCTTTTTCAGCATGATTACAGCAAAGCATAACCAGCTTGGTTGAGGGCAACTGACTTTGAGACTTCATTCTGATCATGGAGCACGATCTAACTTTGCTTAAAAAGTGCTTAAGTCCCGTTTGTTTCTAGGTTTTGAAAACAAGTTCTGTCTGGTTTTTAGGATATCTTCTACAAAGAAACTCCAACCTTTTAGAATGACATCGTGTCTTGATAGAGAGATTTCAACTAATGTAGTATCCACAACAGAACTGTAGAAAGTTAGGTTTGGAAAGGAATCCAAGGAGCCCCATCACATTTCACATTACATTTGGTAATATCGTCTTCTTTACATCAAGAAAAGATATCCTGGTTACTTTATACAAGTGGAAGTTAAGTGTGATGCAATCCTTACCGTTATGCTCATAAGGAAAAGATTTCCAGTAAAAGATAGATAAAAGCAGAAGGAAATCCAGTGACTGGAAACTGAAGGAAGAGAATGTCAGAGTGTAAGTAAGATACAGATTCTTGTCCATTAAAATAGCCATTGAAGCCACTTATCCAAGCAACTCTTCATCAGCAGAGACTTTCAAATAATAATAAAAAAACGAATCCATTTCTAAAATATAATTTAGAGATAAAGCAGAAGATACTGTTCTGTTGATGGAACTACCAAGTGCAATTGCTTGGCCTATTTTACCAAAAAGCCTAGACTATAAGTACCATAGTGTTTCCTCTGGGCTTTAAGATCTCTGGAAACACCATCAATACTTTGTATTTGCAGGGGTTTAGTCTTTGTTTTACCTTTTCTGTTTTTAATAGGCTTATTTTCATCTTTTAGCCATATCCAGCTTCTTTATATTAAAAAGTGTCTCTTTTTTTCTGTTGAGCAGCCTCCTTCCTTCTGTATACAGGGCACCATCAATGGAAAATTTTACTCTTCTTTAAAAATACTGATCCAGACAGAGAGCAAAATATGGTTCTATTTAGCCCACTGAGATGATGACATTTTTCTCTCACATAGCTTTCTCCGTAAGTGATGTTTCAAAATCCTCCTTTGAAAGAAGAGGGAAAACACACTTTCAGAGAACCTGCCTCTCACCAGCTGGCAGATCCCCACTGAAAACTGGGTTGGAAAGCTCAGTGTGGCTTCTGTGAGCTACAAAAGGACTGGTGGATGTGGGAGTGCTGAGTGACCAAGGGTGTGCATAGTATATTCAGAAAACAAACAACAGGATTGTGAACATGTGGGTGGTATCTTTTTTAATGTTTGAATAGACTAGACATAAAAAAACCTAAGGGTCATTATATGGGAGGTAGAATCTGTAGTACCAGTGAAATCAAAATGTGGGCATTGTAAATTACAAACAAGAAGCACTTCTTCCCAGAAAGACCTATGATTTTTAGATTAATGTGAACTCTTGAGCTTTGCTGGCAAGCCCAAGAGAGGTCCTATGTCCCAAT
>WEIS01005998.1:32106-50014 GCA_013389965.1 Todus mexicanus | reverse complement strand
TCAAAGTGACCTGAGCTTTCTGTTAGGTACAGTTCCTCTGCAGAGCCAGATCCCCTATCACAGGGAGCCACCTACCTTGGTTTTCTTTCCAGTAGAATCGATAGGAGAGACTTATTAAAACCTTGGATTTAGTAGGATTACACTGCTGGTCAGAGATTAAAACATTCCCACGAATGTGAAGGTGCAGAGAAGCAGGCAGCTTGAAGAGCTTGTGGAAATGGCAGAGGTAGAAATCAAGGATTGCTTTGGTGTGCTTCACACCCACATATGGAAGTGATTAAGANCTGGTTGTAAGTTGCTTTGTGTAACCCTTTATCTGTTTACATCAGTAGGACTTCTGAGGTTAGAGAACGTTGCTATTGATCCTGTGTAGGAAGGGTGAAAAGTGAAACTTGGGTGTGTGCAAATAAAAATCGTAAGTCTGAAGGAACAGAAAGTACTTTTTCTGCCTAGCGTACCTATTGGTGGATTCTCTGTTGTTGGAAACTTCTGCATGAAGTGGACCGGTTTTCTTTCTAGATCAGCTTAGTCCCAACAAGCATGAAATCTGAGGTGTCTGACAGACTACAGAACAAATCAGCCTAAAGAGTTACAGTGGTTCGTTCTTTCTCTCTGTCCCTGCAATCTGTGCTTCAAAACAAAGTCATCAAGGAGTATTCTAAAAGTAAGGTAGGAAGCAACATCTCATCCTCCATAGGAGGGATGGCACAGTGAAAGTCAAGGTATAGGATGGACTGTGTAGGTTATTGCGTGACTTTAATGTTGAGCAGCGCTGATCTGATATAAGCTGAACACCAGAATCTAAATCTTACTTTAATTAAAAAAAGCAAAAAGCCTCACAAGTAGTAGGAAGTATCAGGGGGCCAGATGGCAAGAGGAGAGTATCAATCAAGGCTCCTAAGTGATTTGTGCTTCTGTCATCAGAATAAACATGCCTTATAGGGGTTGCTGTCTCTTAGTCAGAACAACAGGCTTTGTTTCCAGATTTTTTTTCTTTCCTTTCTCTTTCTAAGTCTCTTACCTCCCACTCACTGCCCAGACATGCACTAGTGCTCTTATTTACTTAAGGTGCAACTTTCCCACACTTGATTTGCATAGTCTTGAAACAATGCTGTCCTTCTGGTGCTTTCAGATAATTTCTGCTTGCCAAGTTAGACCAATATCTTTAAAGTGAACACAGAAACAAGATTTTATTTTCTTTTAAGTTTTGATGAGTCATATAGCCTGTATGTTACAAATGCAACAGGGTTTAAAAATAACATCCCAGCAGAAACTGCTCTGGGTTCTGGTACAATAGACAACTTGCAAACATTCTTAAAATATCCCTTTCCCTTTTGGTGCGAGTCACTTTCTTTAAAGCGGGCCAGCCAACAAAACCATATTTACTCATGAATCACTATACAAGGAAAGTGAACTTTCAGTTTCTCATGAGAAACTGCTGCATACATATTATTAAACAAGAATTATTACTGTGAGTCTTTTTTTCTGGAATTGGTATCTAACTTTGTTTTTAAACACCCCTAGCCTTATCCAGTTTTGTTTGCAACACTTTGAAGCCGATGTTTGAAGCAAGTCGTATCTTTGGCTCTAAAGCTCGTGGCTTTTTCTCTCTGTGTTGTTTGGGGTTTTTTAATTACTTGTTTCTTTTTACGCTTGCTTTAAAGAAAACAAACTTTGATTTGGCAGAAAGGAGTAAAATTCTCGATTTGGATACCTGCTTTTGCAGGTGAGGTCCCTTAGTTTTGCTTGTGTGCAAGTGCACAGGCAAGTTGCTTTGAGTGCAAAACAAATTAAAAGGGCATGTTCCTAAATTTTGATCCTTGTGCATTTTTATTACATTGCCTATACACAAGGATTTTCCAGGAGCTCCTTGAGAGAGGTTGTTTTGCCTGATCAGGTTTTCTTTCATGTTCTCTGCACACAAAGACACGTAAGTTGGACTAGCTTTTTTTTTTTAACACACAAACTAATAAGAATTTCCCATTGACTGCTACTGAAATAGCTATTAAAAAAAAAAGTTAATTAGGATGCAGTTTGTCACCTGAGATTTTTAGAAGGAAAGTGGGACTCAGCAGTAGCTGCATGTGATTACCCAATGGACAGATCCTTTGAGCTTTTTCCCATGAGAAGAAATTCCTGGTAGAAGAATGGTGGGGGGTTTTATAAATAGAAAGCTTAGCTGACTTCTGCACAGATGAGGTTTGTTTTCATAATTTAGTGACAGCTTAGTGCATAATTGCTGCTGATCAATTGCCCTCAGGACCTGTTAATGAAATACAGTACCCCAACAAACCCTCGCTTTTAATTTTCCAGTTGTTTTCCTTGGTTCTGTCTATAGATCAGCTTTAATTTGAAGAATCCTTGGTCTGCCTTGCTCGCGAGAACTCAATGAAAGCTAAAATGAACTTTCCCTTAATGGCACTTTACTTTGAAAGAATATCTATTAAACAAAGAATTTGGGTAGCTCATTGATAGTGGCAATAAATAATTTAAATAATACTCAATTCTTCTCCAGGTAGAAAATAAAAGAAATCCAATTCTGAGGAACTTTAATTTATTCCCTGAGAAGAGGTTTGCATAAATCAAACCCACTGACAACTGATCTGGTTTGAACACATGTAAAATCCTGATGTGTGCTGTTCTCTTTCATCGCTTACTGTGGCCCAGGCCATACTTGCTGTGTGTCTCCTATTTGAGAATAAGGTTAATTTCCAATAGAGCAGAGACCTCCTAATGCTTTGCCGAGGGCTCAGAGTTGGTGTTTATGGTTTTGTTTGTCTTCCTGCAACCCCAGTGTGGCTGAAATGCTTGGAGCTCTGTATTCATGAGGATCTCGGGATAACTATTGTTCCCACTGACTTTTTTTCTTCCCCCCCCCCAAATTTAAAAAGCGCCCTGTCAAAGTCCAGAGATTGATTTGTAGTGCACACCCACCCTCTCTGCCACATTTGTATGAGGCTCCAAAAGAGTATTATTGTGCTGAATGGCCTCATGCTGGTTCTCTCAGAACAGTTATTCTTTTGTCAGGAGGCCGGCTACAGAGACCTTGGCAAAACTACTAAAATGTTTGTTTACAAGAAACCATCAAACAAACCTTGAATAGCTTCTCCCCTCCCCTCATCCTGCCCTTCTCCCCCACCTCGCCAGTCTTTCTCCAAGCTTCGGAGATCCACAACTCGCGTCTACACGGAGTAATTCTGATGGGTTTTTTGGTTTATTTCCCCATTCTGATTTTCCTTTTTATTTTCTTTCCTTTTTAAAACGAAGGTGTCAGTATGGATGGCAAGGCCAGTACTGTGATAAGTGCATTCCACACCCAGGATGTGTCCATGGCACTTGCATTGAACCATGGCAATGCCTCTGTGAAACCAACTGGGGTGGTCAGCTCTGTGACAAAGGTATGCTAATCTTATGGACAGCCAAGTGTAACACTTGAATTTTAACGCTGCCAGACGTAGCAAGCAGAGAGTGCCCGTGAGACCGAGCGAGTGAGCCTCCTGAAATGTGGTGGGCTTGGTTTTTGCCCTTCAGACTCTCAGCATTGTCTCCTCTGCTGTTCTGGCGTTGTTAGCATGCGCCCTTAACTTTGTCCTGTCCTGTCCTACTCTTGTGTTGATGTGTTTCATAAAGGCTGTAGAATAATGGAGCAAAGCGTGCATGTGGTGATGGTTCTGTTGCTTTTGAACCGTGGATTTAATACTCCTCACCTCTTGCAGATCTGAACTACTGTGGAACCCACCCACCCTGTTTGAATGGTGGTACCTGCAGCAACACTGGCCCTGATAAATACCAATGTTCCTGCCCTGAGGGCTACTCGGGACAGAACTGTGAGATTGGTAAGTGTCTGATGCAGCCACCGAGCTGCCACTTGGCAGTTAATTCTTACCACCTTTTAGCACCTGGCTTTGGATATATTTTATGAGGTTGGGGAAAAGTCATTTTATAATATTAATTATAATGTCAGGGCTAATTACAAAGATCCAGACTTGCTTGTTCATGCTTCATCATGAACAGCTGGTATTTCAGAACATCAGCCTTCTGCTCACCAGAGAGATCACTCCAAGTTCCCTTGGCTGGCTGTGACTCAAGCAGGTGCAAGGCAGTGTGTCAATGAGCGTAGCAGAGGAGATGACTCCTGGCTGGGAGCTCTTTGATTCGCAGCTCTCGCAGGAGCGCAGCACATCAAGAGTAGTGATGGTGTGTCCAGAGTAGGAGTGTGCCGTGGCAGCAGGGGGTGGTTGCTGGTACTGTTGCCGTAGTCCCTACCGTGATGTCCCTACGTCTGTCCCGCTGCAGCGGAGCACGCCTGCCTCTCCGATCCTTGCCACAACGGAGGAAGCTGCTTAGAGACGTCTACGGGATTTGAATGTGTGTGTGCACCTGGCTGGGCTGGACCAACCTGCACTGATAGTAAGTCCTTTTGAAAATTGTATTAAAAATGTGCTAGTTTGCTGGTGAAGATCAGTCTTTCTAATCCCCAAGAAACTCGCGGGGCAGCCTATTTAACCTTTCCCAGCTTTAGCATCGGTTCTTGGCAGCCTTGTATAGCACCGTGCACACTCTTCTCCTGTGCTTGTACCAGGGGTTTTGTTAAATGCCAGAGGAGAGAATGGCCAATGGCTTCTTGAAAGAAACAGAACACTGAATTTTTGTAGCATTTGGGCAAGTTGTTTAAAATACTGTTTAGAGAGACTTGCTGGATCAAAAATCTGACTTCCGCTTGCAAAAAGGCCCCGGGTGTGGACTTCTTCCCCTGTGCTTTGAACCCCCTATTGCATTGCTATTATTTTTCAAGGAGTCTTGCTGAAATCAGAGTAGACCTAGAAATTCCAAGGAGAAGTCCTGTTGTCTTTCTGTTCCTCAGGGCAGATCCTTGTAGCAGGAACCATTTATCATATTTGTCAGTTACTGACATGACCCATTGGGTAACAGAGCTCAGCCTCTCCTTCCTCTGCCTTACAGATATTGATGATTGTTCTCCGAATCCCTGTGGTCATGGAGGAACTTGCCAAGATCTAGTTGATGGATTTAAGTGTGTTTGCCCACCTCAGTGGACTGGCAAAACTTGCCAGCTAGGTGAGAACTGCTTTTCTTTTCATCCAGTGTTGCTTGGGGAGGGTAAGAGGGGTCATAGTCCAGCAGGCAGGGGCAGTCGTGCCCTCTGCTTTGGACACGTTGATGGTTCCGAAGCCCATGGGTGTAATTCTGGCACACTGAGAATATTCAGTGTTGGTATTTGGAGGACTGGGGTCTAGGCCAGTCTCAAGGCATCCAGTAGCTTCTTTCTGTCATTTTGCTGATGCATGCTGGCAGTTGAAGGAAATAGTTAACTAAGCCAAAGAGTCATACTTTAAACCGTAAATGAACCGAAGTGGGGAGGGTGCATGTGTGTGCCTTCCAGGCCCGCCCCCACAGGAATTTCTTCCTTTAGCCTGTGAGAAAGTTGCCATATCTCCTCAGCCATGTCAACTCCTCCAGACCAAGGAGTTCGCAGCTGGGTTCCAAAATGTGGATGATCTCACGAAGAATGAGCTGTCTGCATTCTTTACACAACACGCTAATCCCAATGACCAGGCTGCAGCACTCCTCCTTCAGAATGCTCTGCTGAGATGTGTGCATGGGAGTGGGGGGGGGAAGTTGCCCTTAATGAGTGGCTGCGTAATTATCAAATAATTAGCGTAGCCTGTATGTTCTAATTGCAGAGAAATTGAAAGAGACTTCAGAGACTGATGGATGACTGACTTTTGTTTGTTCAAATCACGCTCTAATCCGTGCTGTATATTACGAGTTCCTCTTAGATCTGAATGAAGTGCTGATTATTGCTGCGAAAACCGGCCGTAGGGTGGGTTTTTTCCCTTCTCCCCCCTGCCCTACAAGCCCTCATTTGGCCATTCACGTTGTTTTTTCAGATGCGAATGAATGTGAGGGCAAACCCTGTGTCAATGCCAACTCCTGCAGGAACCTGATTGGCAGCTACTATTGTGATTGCATTACTGGCTGGTCTGGCCACAACTGTGATATAAGTAAGTGTCCATATCCTGGGGTTTATTAAAGGCCAGTGGTGTGTGTATGTGTTTGGAAGGCACCGAGTTCTAAGCTCAGATTTAAACAGCAGGCAGAGCCCCAGCGGTTGATGTTTTTTAGAAAGGGAGCAGTTGGTGTGGAATGAAAATACACAGTTTTATCAAACTCATTAGTCCATAACATAGCTATATTCTGATAAAGGGACTAAAACAATGATGTGAAGTTTCCCTGCCTCCAGTAGAAAAATCCCGAAAGGTTCCCACCCATTATAATAACCTTATCTCAAGGCAGGCATGCAGGAAACTTGACAAAAGGTTTATCTAGCTGCAGTTTTAGAGAGACTTGAACTCTGTATCTAGTGTAAATATATTTTTTTGCCTTCTAACCGCACTCATTTTATTACAGATATTAACGACTGTCGTGGACAATGTCAGAATGGAGGATCCTGTCGGGTGAGCCACTCTCGCTTTATTTCTGTTTCCCTGAGACTTGCAACAGTAACTAGAACACTTGAGTCTAAACACAAATAGTGTGGGAAAATAGCAATGAGCTGGTGTAAATTGTCATTTCTTTGAGTCGGGGGGAAGGCGTGTGTCATGCTACAGCATGTCGGGGTATGTCTGTAGAGCAGCAAGGGCAAGAAAAATAACTGCAATAAATGACTCACTTTCACTGCCAGTGTCACCGGTGAATGGGCTGGTTGTGCAAACTGCCTGCTGTAAATGTAGATACTCCACTTTGAAAAGGGGATTAGTGTATCCCGCCTGGAAATTAAGAATGAAAGCCAGTACTGGGGTGTGTGTGTTTATTTTTTTTCCCCCCTAAATATTCGTCTTGCCTTGTTTGAACATAGAAAAAGGATATTTATTTTTCTTTTCTTCTCTTCTTTTTTTTCCCTGCAATAAGAATCTATCAAGAGGGAGGAAAAGACCTTAACTCTAAACTTTCTTGTTCCTTCCCAGGACTTGGTTAATGGTTATCGGTGTATCTGTTCACCTGGCTATGCAGGAGATCACTGTGAGAAAGACATCAATGAATGCGCAAGTAACCCTTGCATGAATGGGGGTCATTGCCAGGATGAAATCAATGGATTCCAATGTCTGTGTCCCGCTGGTTTCTCAGGAAACCTCTGTCAGGTAAGAAGCATGAGTGAAAGGCAGGCCCTCAGCCAGTGGCGTTTCTACCAGCGCTCTGGATCTGTGCACTTGAATGCCTTGCAGCCAGTGAACCATAGTATAAAGTTGTACTTGATATAGCTGTCAGTCTGCCAAGAAAGTGCTTGATTAATATATATTGGGGAGGGGGGAGAAACCCAACAAAACCCCCTGACGGGCTGCCGAGGATTCTTTTTGTTAACCGGACTGCAAGCGTTCGCATGTCAGGTTTTGTTGTGCGCTAACTATTAACTTTCAGTGGCTGTTTAATATCGAGTGCTGTCTGCTGAGATTGTTGCAGTCTAACTAAACTCTGTGCATTATGAACAATTCATTGAGGCAGCAGATAAAAAGGTCAGATTCCACTATGTCTGCCTGTCATAGTGAGGGAAAGCTGTGATAAACCTGCCGTTTCACTCAGCCTTCCCCTCTCCTGGAGGGTTTTTTTTTTCCCCTCCTTTTAATTTCCCTTTCCTCTCTCTGTACTCCTTACCAGCTGGACATAGATTATTGTGAGCCAAACCCTTGTCAGAACGGTGCCCAGTGCTTCAATCTTGCTATGGACTATTTCTGTAACTGCCCTGAAGATTACGAAGGGAAGAACTGCTCCCACCTGAAAGATCACTGCCGCACAACTCCCTGTGAAGGTTTGTGTCACCCTGTAGGGGAATGGGAACGATGGGCACCTGCTCTGCACCTCCCCTGGCTGGAGCCACAATCCGGCTCCAAGAGCGTAGTCACCAGAGTAGCTCCTGTACAAAGAGGCTGAATTTTGCCCTGCGCCTTATTGCCTCTATTTGTATGAGTAGATGAGTAATATTTGTAAATACCAGCTCTATGAAAGACAGTGTTTTGTCAGCCTGGACATGGAGCAAATCACCTGCTTAGCTGAATTTATTCCAGGCCACAGATGTGGTTGAGCAACCTTCAGATAAGACGATGTGATTTTTATGCACAAAACTTGGTATAGTCCTTTTACTTCAAAGCAGCAAGAGGATTTGGCAGTGCTGGGTTAACGGTTGGGCTCAATGCCCTTAAAGGTCTTCTGCAACCTAAATGATTCTGTGATCTGTATGTCTTTTAAGTGTCCATCAGTGGCAATTAAAATGTTGCTCTTAGCTGCAGTAACAGGATAGAATGGGCAATCCTCACGCAGGTCTGGTTTTTTTCTGCAGTGATTGACAGCTGTACGGTGGCAGTAGCTTCTAACAGCACACCAGAAGGGGTTCGTTACATTTCTTCCAATGTCTGTGGTCCTCACGGGAAATGCAAGAGCCAAGCAGGTGGAAAATTCACCTGTGAATGCAACAAAGGATTCACCGGCACCTACTGTCATGAGAGTAAGAGCTAAAAAGAGAATATATTTTACCTTCCCCACCTCTTTTTGGACAAAGATTTTTCCATCCTTTCCTCCCAGGCTGCTATAAGGTTTCTGTCTTGTAACACAGTGAACCTTGGAACTGCTTTAAGTTTTCATATCCCGCTTGGGCGAGGCAGATTGGAATTTGCTAGGCCTTGGGGAAAGTTCACAGTAATGAACCTCCTGGCCTTGAATTGTACGTTTTTAAAAACCCTTCTGTATACAAAGTGTGAGGTGGTTAATAGCAGGGTTTGACATGGATCTTAAGGACTCCTGGTTTGGGGTTTTTCGTGGTAATTATTGAGTGACATGCTCATCACTCTGTGCGCTGTTTCTCAGTATTTCCCATCTTCCGTATAACCCTTCCTCTCAAAAGGGTCTTAGAAATAAAAGTAGCACTGAATAGGCTGCAGTAATAAGGTGACTTCTAATAGCTGAACTTCAGGATTGATTATTTTCTTTATTTTTTTTTTCCCAAATTGTTGCAGATATTAATGACTGCGAGAGCAACCCCTGTAAAAATGGTGGCACTTGTATCGATGGCATCAACTCCTACAAATGTATTTGTAGCGATGGATGGGAAGGAACGTATTGTGAAACAAGTAAGTTAACCATTCTTCAGCACACAGAGAGATCTCTTGGCTAAAGCATCAAAAGGAACGGCTGCTACTGTCTTTAAGATGGTAGCGACCAACACCAGTTCGACACAAACTGCTCCGAAGGCCACAGCAGGGGCCAAGGTGTCCCCTTTATTTTTCCCCATTGAGTCCCAGGCTTTTGTATCGGAACTAAACCCAAGTTATGGAGCTAGACTGGGAGTAGGACCTTGATCTCCTACTGTTCAGTTTTCTGCTCTACCCTTTGGCTACATTTCTGTAGGAAACCCTCAGCATTGGCACACACCAGTTTAGGAATGGCATAGCTGAATACCACACTTGGATTTTGTCAGTCACGGGACTACAAGAGCTGAGCATTTGGCTCCCATCCTCTGACTGATAGGACAGTTTATGTAACAGGCCTTTTCACTTCTTGCTTACTGAAACAAGATGTCAAAATAAAAACAAACAGGAGGAATGTGGTGGAATATTATTCATCTATGACAGCACTTGAAGCTTTAAAAATACTGTCTTAAGTGTTTAATCCGCGATTGAAGTACAAAAAATTAGGGGTGGGACGTGTACATCTCAAGCATTGTCAGTTCTGTAAACGTTGCTTAGCTTGTTTTCTCTCCTTAACACATCTAGATATTAACGACTGCAGTAAAAACCCTTGCCACAATGGAGGAACTTGCCGAGACTTGGTCAATGACTTCTTCTGTGAATGTAAAAATGGGTGGAAAGGAAAAACTTGCCACTCCCGTAAGTTCAGCATTTCCAAAACAGAACAGGCGTGCTCTGTTAGGCTGCTTAAACTTGTTAAGAAAGCACTGGTATTAAGGGTAGTTTGGGTTCTTCGCAGGTGACAGCCAGTGCGATGAGGCAACGTGCAACAACGGAGGGACGTGTTATGACGAGGGGGACACTTTCAAGTGCATGTGTCCTGCAGGATGGGAAGGAGCCACTTGTAATATAGGTAAATACTCTGCATAATCACCAGGAAGCAGATGCAGCCGAATCTGTGACCTCAGTTTTTCCTCTTGGCTCAGTTTTGACGGCTTTCGAACAACTTAGCGGCAAATCTTGTTTCTGTTACAGCAAGAAACAGCAGCTGCCTGCCCAACCCCTGTCACAACGGTGGTACCTGTGTAGTCAGCGGGGATTCTTTTACTTGTGTCTGCAAGGAGGGCTGGGAAGGACCCACATGTACTCAGAGTAAGTCGTCTCCGCTTGAACTTTTCCCGAGTGTTGCATGATGAGAACATTAGCTCATCCTGTCGCCCTTGGAGTCAAGATTGAAACCAGAAGGGGAAGCTTGTTTGATGTAGGCTTTAGCATCACCTGAATCTTTGTTTTTAATGACTTTATGTGATAGAGCCTTGACCTGGGCATGAGAAAGTTGCAAATGAGTTAAGTGGAGACAGATGTTGTCTTGTTTTCTCCCGCATTCTTTTTCTACGAGCAGCTCTGTCTGCTTCCACTTTTTCTCCCCCCCATTAGATTCTTTACAAGGATCTCTTCCTGTGTACATGTGTTCCACGATGTAGTTAACAAATTTTGCGGTAGGAGCCTGGAATCAATTTAGCAGAGAATTTCAGCGTATTTTTGTTAAAGTTGAGCTAAGTCTAACAACTTGAGCATTAGAGGAAGTTTGAGCCTTCTTTACTGACAGCAAGTCAAAGCCAAAGTCTGCATATTTAATGTTGTCTGTCTTTGCTTTTGCAGACACAAACGACTGCAGTCCTCATCCCTGGTAAGTTTCACATGTTTAGCTTTCATCCTTTTGCTTTTTTGTTGTTGTTGTTTTGGTTTAGAAGTCTCAATTCTTTTCATCTGTAGCAGCTTTTTTAATGTATATAATGACTTTTCTTCCTAGTTATAACAGCGGCACTTGCGTGGATGGAGACAACTGGTACCGCTGTGAATGCGCTCCAGGCTTCGCAGGCCCTGACTGCAGGATCAGTAAGTGTGTTAATGGCACCTTACCTTGAGTTTTGTCTCGTTCCAATCTTGTTGCGAGACAATCATCTTAATTGACTTAAGTGGTAGATCAGATTCACGATAGATGTCCTGTGTCTTCTGTATCCCTTACCCAGATGCGGGGAGGGCGGGAATGGCACTGAAAATAAAAGTAATATTAAAAGTGTGTTCAACTGGAGCTGAAAGCTCCTGGTTCAGCTGAGTGGGCAGAATGCCCCTCGGGTTAGTCTTCCCAGTTCAAATGTGTTTGTGTGGCATAGGTTTCTGCTTGAGATGAAAGTGTGCCAGCCAAAAACCTTGTCAATTAATAATCCACCTACGAGCCCTGAGGTGATGTATGCACTTCCCTGTAATTTAATAATAATTACAGGTAGGAGGACACTAACACTTTTTATTTTAATAACAGCCGTGAAATAGAAGTTTCACAGTAGCAACAGAACAGGAAAGGGGTTTAACGTTGTCGTCAGTCACAGAATCTAGTAGGGGGACAACGCTGGAGTATGTCAAAGAGAGGAAGTGCGTTTGTGTGTAAGGAATGTGTCCTTGCCCTTGAAAAGCTTAAGTAGCCATAGGGGTCAGGTTTTGATCTTTGTTAGTGCCACACTGCAGAAACTTCAAAGAACTTGCTTTGAGATTATACTGGAGCTGCTAATAAGAATCTATCTCCGAGTAGACACTAGAAAATGAACATAAAGCTCCTGTAGGCAAATCTGTACGTTTGTGGTTGGGGGTTTTTTGTGTTTGGTTGGTGGTTGTTGTTTTTTTTTCCTGACAAAATAAAAGGATACTATAGAGTAACTTTTTTAATTTCCTCTCCTTCCCATCAGACATCAACGAATGCCAGTCTTCACCCTGTGCCTTTGGAGCTACGTGCATAGATGAGATTAACGGGTACCGTTGTATTTGCCCACCGGGTCGCAGTGGTCCAGGATGCCAAGAAGGTATTGCAATGTCATAGCTGGTCACAACGCTTGTAGCAAGATCTGTATAATTGCATGTTAACAGCTTTGGGGTGGTACTGGGGTTTTTTGTGTTTGGTTTGGTGTTTTGAAGCAAGCATCCCTTTTTTTTTTTTTTTTAATTGAACATTCAAACTTTTCACTACATTTAGATGAGCTTAGGAAAGAGTTGGCTGTCGTTTTTTTCTTTTTGTTGTTTCTTTGTTTCTTGTTGCTTTTGCTTTTTTTTGTTTCTTTGTTGCTTTTTCCTGCTTTTTCTTTTTGCCTATTTGTTTTTCTTATTTGAAGTTTACAATTCCGTTCCGTCTCTCTTCAGTTACAGGCAGGCCTTGCATTACCAGTGTTCGAGTAATGCCAGATGGGGCCAAGTGGGATGATGACTGTAATACCTGTCAGTGTTCGAATGGAAAAGTCACCTGTTCTAAGGTACGACTGTGCTGCGTGTTGGGTTACGCCATCTTCTGTCCTCTCACCAGTGGTTACTCATGGGTATTTACTCTCTTCTAGGTTTGGTGTGGTCCTCGACAGTGTGTGATACATGCCAAAGGTCACAACGAGTGCCCGGCTGGACACGCTTGTGTTCCCGTTAAAGAAGACCACTGCTTCACTCAGCCTTGCGCTGCAGTGGGGGAATGTTGGCCTTCCAATCAACAGCCTGTGAAGACCAAATGCAATTCCGATTCTTACTACCAAGACAACTGTGCCAACATCACCTTCACCTTTAATAAGGAAATGATGGCACCGGTGAGTAGCTGAACACAGCAGAGCAGGAGACAGCTTTGATTGGTAATAGTATGGTAAAAGCTGATGCTTTCTTGTTATCAAAGAAAATGGAAGGTAGAGAAGGATTAACAGACTCCTACTCTGAATGGTTTTGTGTTTGGAGGGAATTCCGCCTCCTCTTCCTTTGAGAACTCTTACCTCAGGGCAAAAAAAAAAAAAAAGAAAGAAAAGGAAATAATTCTTGTATCTGTGTGTTCATGTGCGTGTATTTATATTTAAAAAACAACAAAACAAAACACGTTTTTTATGTCCTCCAGGGGCTTACCACAGAGCACATTTGCAGTGAATTGAGGAATCTGAATATTCTGAAGAATGTTTCTTTTGAATATTCCATCTACATTACCTGCGAGCCGTCACACTTGGCAAATAATGAAATACATGTTGCTATTGTAAGTATTCCTGGAATATTTTTAAATGCCGCAGTAGTTAATTGCTTGGATCTGGGTACAACATGTGGATTTCATAAAAATCGTAATTCCTGGCTTTGTCAGCACTTCTCGTGGTTTAGTTTCCATCCAAATTCGTTTAAGAACAGGGAAGAAATTCCGGTTACATGTGCGTACCTGAGAGCAACTCTAATAGGGGTAGTAAAACATTTTCCTGTTACGCTCTCTTGAGATGGGGTCAAATTCTGCATTATTAGTTTCTGCCCATAGCTGGGCTTTTTGTTTGCTTCCCTTTTGATTTTTAAGGATTAAAAGCCCTGAGAGCCTTTAGCTGATGGTGCAAGTTTATAAATAGCAGATTCGCCGCGCATCTGATCCTGGCATCTGATATTAATTGTCTGACTTCTTCTGTAGTCTGCAGAAGATATCGGGGAAGATGAAAACCCAATCAAAGACATCACAGATAAGATTATTGACCTTGTCAGTAAGCGCGATGGTAACAACACACTAATTGCTGCAGTCGCGGAAGTCAGAGTACAACGGCGGCCGGTTAAAAACAAAACAGGTGAGTTTCTCCTTGTCTCTGAACACTCGCATACTTGCCGGGACTACAGCAGCCTTTCAAAGTGCGTGAAGCTTTTCTCACTTGAGATTTGTAGCAAGGCTGAGAAGCTCTGCCTCCTGGGCCTGTTAACTGGGAACAATAAGGAGGCTTTGCAGTAGGATCTTACTACTTGAAAAAAACCAGAAGTTGCAAAAATGCTCTAAACCAGTGGCCCAATCTGTTAAAAGGGCTGCTCCTCTTCTGTGCTCTCCACAGAGAAAGGAGGAAGCAGAAAACGGGGGGCTGGCTCTGAAAGCTCCATGTATTTACCTGGCAATGCCACCGCTGTCCAGATGCGATGAATTCAGTACTGTTGGAAATGTCCATTCTTAGCTTTCCCCATCGCACCAGGCGTGCGCTGGCAGCCACCAGCTGAGAGAGAAGTGATCAGAGTGGGTGTGGAGCCAGCTGCCCTCGGGGCAGGAGATGTTCCCTCTGAGCTGGGAGCCACGGCAGGGCAGTGTCACAAAGTCTGCGTGACTCTTGCCAGCGATGGGTGTAAGAGGCGCAACATTCCCACGAGGGCAGTCAGTTCAGCGCTCCCGAGTCCTAAACTCGCTTCACACACCCTGTATTCTGAAAGAGCCAACATTATGCTACCGTCTGGACTCCAGTGGAAAGAAAGAACAGAGACTTGTTCTCTATGTAGAAAGCCTGGACTTGGTTTGCAGCAGGGTTAAGTGGTCTTGTATCTCTTGCAGATTTCCTGGTGCCGTTACTGAGCTCGGTCCTAACAGTAGCCTGGATCTGCTGCCTGGTAACTGTTTTTTATTGGTGCATTCGAAAGCGCAGAAAGCAGAGCAGCCACACTCACACGGCGTCCGACGACAACACCACCAACAACGTAAGGGAGCAGCTGAACCAGATCAAAAACCCCATCGAGAAACACGGAGCAAATACTGTCCCGATCAAAGACTACGAAAACAAAAACTCTAAAATCGCCAAAATAAGGACACACAACTCAGAGGTGGAGGAAGACGACATGGACAAACACCAGCAGAAGGCCCGATTTGCCAAGCAGCCAGCATACACTTTGGTAGACAGAGATGAAAAGCCCCCCAACAGCACACCTACAAAACACCCGAACTGGACAAATAAACAGGACAACAGAGACTTGGAAAGTGCACAAAGCCTAAATAGGATGGAGTACATTGTATAGCAGACAGTGGGGTGCTGCCATGCAGGGCCTTTAAGTATCATTATAAAGGCACTCAAGAGCTTGTAGTTCTTAAACTGTTGTGTAATATTTGAGTCTAAGGCTATTATTTACTTAGAATCCCTGTGTTAATTTAAGTTTTGACAAGCTGGCTTACACTGGCAATGATAGTTGCTGTGGTTGGCTGGAATACCAAGTGCTGCATTTCACATCTATGCAAAACTAGTCAAAAGTGCCCTCCTGTAAATTCAGCTGTAGCTGATACATCACGGAAACGTTTCATAAGGTATTACATAGCCTTATTACTCTTCCTTAGTGTTAATTTTTTTTTATTATTTTTTCTTTTCTGCCAGATGTCCCGATTTATACAGTTGCTTTCTAGAATGAGACATTTTATTTATATTTATTGAATTTGAGTTTTTTGTATATTGGTTTTATGGTGACGTACAACTAGTTCTGTATTTGAAAGTGCCTTTGCAGCTCGGAACCACAGCAACTATCAAAAATAAGTTTATTATTTATTTTTTTATTGTATTTTTGTTGGGGGCGGGTGGGGGGAAACTTGTCAGCAGTTGCTGGTAAATGAAGAATTTAAAGAGGAAAATGTGTCAAAAATAGAAGTTTGTATAGATATGTAAATAATTCTTTTTTATTAATCACTGTGTATATTTGATTTATTAACTTAATAATCAAGAGCCTTAAAATATCATTCCTTTTTATTTATATGTATGTGTTTAGAGTTGAAGGTTTTTGATAGCATCGTAAGCTTGTGGCTCCTCTATTTTGAATTTATTTTCTTGTTACATGTTGCCTATATGCCAAAACTAAGGTGTTCTAAAATAGTTTATTTTTAATAGGATGGGCTTTCATGCCTTGATGCTGGTTTTTGTACAATGTCAAACGTTTGAAACACCTTCCATAGTATCATCACTTTAAGACTATTTGTAAGTACTGACTGAGGCAGTTTAGAGAATTAGACTAGAAAATTTTTTTTGCTGCTTTAGACTTGGGGAAGAAAAAGAAAAGAGTGACAGGCAGATAATCTGCTAAGAAGCAGTTTAAGGGAACAAAACTGAGCTATTACTTTATGTAGATGAAATGTGAGTGGTTGCATGTAATTAAAATATCAAATTAGCGTGTGAAGTTGGAAACACAGCAATCTTATTTTGTAAATTCTAATTTTTATTTTTTTTTTCTCACCATGAATATGTAATACTGAACCACTTGTAGATTTGACTTTTTTTGTAATCTACTGCATTTAGGGAGTATTCTAATAAGCTAGTTGTTGAATACTTGAACAGTAGAATGTCCAGTAAGATCACTGTGTAGGTTTGCCATAGATTACACTGCCCGCCTTAACAAGTGAGGAAATCAAAGTGCTATTACGACGTTTAAGATCAAAAGGCTTATAAACATAGTAATCTCGGTGGTTAACCATTGAGATCATGAAGATACCTTGTATTGTGATATTAGTGTTATATGAAAATGCATCTTTGATGTGTTGTTCCTGGCAATAAATCTTGAAAAGTAATATTTATTAAATTTTTTGTATGAAAACATAAAAGAGCGTGGAGATTATTGAGCTTGGAGCCACTCCCGACTAGTGAGCTGTGCAAAACCAGGGGCAGGTGTCTGTTTACGTTTCCAAGACCTGCCACTGATTTCGGTGGAGTCAGTTATTTGTTAGATGATTACATGTTGTTTCCCCTCTGGCTCTGCATCAGACTGAAGGGGTTTGAAAGCAGCGTGTCCCTTGTTCTCCGTGTCTTTTGGCTGATGCACCTCCCTGTACTTCTAAGAGGAGGAGGATGGGACTGGAATTGTGCAACAGGTTTACTGTGCATGGGCCAATGAGCTACCACCAGATAGGAACCAAATCTAAGTAGCTAGGCAAGATACAAACTGCTGACCTGGATGGGAAAGGATCCACAGATTATACTGATCTCTAATGGGCGCAGAAGTGCTTTGTAAAGCATAAAATAAACTCTTTAAAATATTCAGCACAAGGGCTTTTACTGCTTAACTAATGCAGTAACTAATGTGGAAGCTGTCCGATCATCGACTCTTCTTGTAGCACGTTTTCCCCATGAAGCTGTAAATTTGTTTTGGTAAAGGGCTAGGACAAACGTGGAGGAACAATGAACAGTATGTAACAAACTCAGTGGAAAAAGAATAGAAAATAGGGTCAAGCTCCTCAGTCAAGGCTACTTCAGCTTAAACCAACCCACTGCAACGCTAGGACTTTTCATCTGTATTTTGTTTATATAAAATATTTGTATTTACTACAAAGATTGCTGCGATATGAATTCAATGAACACTTAAAAAAATCTGATAGCAAGACATACTCTGTTCTGTACCTTCTTTACACTGTCTAAAAAAAAAAAAAAAAATGGATAAAAGCTATTTAGTGTTACTTTTTATTTCGAACTCACGTTAAAAGGAGATTTCTAACCTGTTGCTACCCAGCGGTGAAAGGGGGGGCTGCTCTTACTCTTCACAATCATGTGCCGCATAACTTCAGTACCGGAGACTCGTCAGTTTGCTGCCTCTGCTGAATGGGAAGTCAACAAGATTAACTCCATCTGTCCACTTCAATAAGTCCTCATCAAACAAATCCTATGAGTATTTATTTCCCTTTGTTCCCTGACTTCTACAATCTGCAATAAAGCAAAGGCGGCGTGTCTAAAAAAGCTACTTGAAGATAATGGAATCTTCCACCTGCCTCAAGTACAAAGTGAGGCTATTAACCAAATGCTTTTCCCTACCTGTAATGTTGAATTAACCATGTTCCTGATGTCTACTGTGCATGAATTCAATGATGCAGAAACCAGCTGCCTCTTCTGACTGAAACATTTATACCTGAATTTGTAAGAATAAATCTGAGTTTGCCTTCGATTAAGCCAAAA
>WEIS01005998.1:0-27998 GCA_013389965.1 Todus mexicanus | reverse complement strand
AAACCGGTAATATAAAAAGCCCCAGCCAAGACTTGCAAGCTGCTGATTTTACTCTAGGCTCAGTTTCCAGGTTCTTTTTTTCTTTCCTAAAGCTGACTTAGGAAAGCAGGTTTGTGGTTCAACAGCATGTCAGACCACACCTCTGCCAGTCATCTGGGTACAGGTGGATTGCTGATATAGAAAAAACACAAAGACTGAGAAGACGATCTTAGGCTTAAAGCACGGAGATAACAGACACATGGAAACAACACAGCCTGGGTGCCACAGCGCCACGTGAAGCACCCACCAGGTTTGCAAAAGGGAAACTTTTATAGTAGTCCTGCTGCACAGACAAAAGAAAGAACCGTTTTGAGCCACAACGGAAAAAAATTCCAGAAACGAGCACGAATTCAAAGCTTTTCCCCTGAATAAGCGCACTTCTGAAAGGAGCCAAGAGACAACTTTTTAAAGTAGCTAAGCTCTGACTATCAAGCCTTGGAACCTAACAAGTCAGTAAGTACTGTAAGAGTGACGTAACGACACACTTTTGGGAAGGTCCACTTGTACTTGTTTTCACTCTCTAGTCTCTAACGCCTTTGATAGACCCCGCCCTACGTGTCTTATTATTGCACAATCACTGTTTTAAAAGGAGGATGTTCTCATGCTATCGGTGAGGTGATGGATGACAGCACTTTAAGTAATGTGACAAAATATCCTCAAGGAAAAATCAAGCGTTCTTAGCTACACAGAGAATGGCTCAATCTATTCAAGCCCCCTATTACTGTACAATATCCGTTTGCAAGGGTGCACGCTGGTATGTTATTCACTTAAAACTAAATTGTCATTGTAAGGTTGAATTATATGTAATAACAGTATGTGATGTGATAAACTGCATGTGGTTGCCCTCTGGTTTCTAATACTTGAGTTAAAGGGATGAGGAAAGGAGAGGCAAGAAGATGGGAAGCTTCGGAATCCCAGATTGATAGCAGTAATAGTTTGGAGCGTACTTGCTCAAGACCATCCACAACTTTCAGATACAATCAGTGCATTCACCAGTTCACAAAAGCAAGCGCAAGGTCTTTTTCCTAACCAGCGTGAAAAGACATGACTGAAGAGATTTTATAAACTCAACATGGGTCTGTTACTGAATCATTACCTAAACCTCTCCTGTAGGTATCTGTTACAACCGAGAACATCATCACAAAGATCTTAGGAAAAGCAAAGTAGAAATAATAGAAATTTAAAAGTGCAGTCTAGGATATATGCTGGTACCATTTCTTAGCAGTTTATTCACTGTAAGAACTTAAAGAAGCCACCTACAAAGCGTATGTTAAGACTTCAATATAAACTATCAAATTATTCTGGTTTTATTACTCTTATTTTTCTGATAAATGTTTAATTCACCATCCTTACACCTCTTCTAAGTCCATCAAAAAAAGAGGTTTGTAATGTCTTCCTGGACCAGTACCTCAAGTCCATACAAAAGACAACAGTAACCATACCTCAGGCTATTCTTCCTCCAAACCCAGGTCCTTCTGCAGCCTCAGCTTTGCTGTTACTAGGAAAGACCTTTCTGCAGAGCCTGAAGAGCGGTAAGTGTTAGCGACCTTATTGCAAAGCACTGTGAGAAACTCCATGCAAACAGGCTGAAAGAAAAAAGAGAAAATGTCTCCTAACAGGCACGTGGAATCTTCCGCATTTATGAAATAAAGCAGAAATTATTTATAGCAGAAAGATGCCGTTCCACTGACGGGGTCTCGCTGTCAATGGACAAGCTGCTCTTGTAAGGATCCATATTATGCTACCAACTCTAATGCTTATGGATGCGATTCTGCTTCATCTAAAGGAGGATATCCACAGCGCTAAGTATATATCCACAAGGGTTTTCAAAATTGTCTGTGGTCACACTGATTTTAAGAGAACGAAGAAAGAAAGTGACTTGTAATTTTATTTTAAACATTTTAAAAGGTAAACATGAAATAAGAAGTTACATTTCCTTAGCTCATTAGCACAGTACAAAAGCAGTATAAAAAACACTGGGCAATTAAAAAATACCTCTATCTTAAAAGAACAAATAACTTGAGTATCGCTGACACACGAGAAACGGTGCGTTGTCCTTGCACACAAGCAAGGCCTGATTCTGAAACACGCACAAAGACGTGGATGCAGGTTTACGTCTGAACTCTTCCCAACAGCAATGTTTGCACATCCAGGTGACTGCGTATATAAGCCCAGTCTTTGTTCCACCGAAGACCGAATGCATGATCGTTTGTATTCACAACTCAGGCTAAGAAATAAGTGTGCATGTCAAAACTGCACAAGCAGAAACTGGAGTTATTCTGAAACCCTCCTGAGAAGGTGGGCCTCAAATTGCCAGCAACATTAAATCCTGGTTAAAGATTTCTTTGAAATAACCTCCACTTGCTTTACTGTTGCAAAGATCAGGTGAATAAACCAGGGACTTCCAAATGCAGAGAGAGAAAGGATTAATTTTTACTGAAATAAAACTGTGTGTTCAGAAACAAGCAAAAGACTGAAGAACTGCAGCTGCTAACAGATCATGAAAGTGGTTTTCACTTTTGCTGTCACCAGCTGATATGACTTTTTAATAGTACTAAAACATACACAGACCTAAAATTTTCCTTAATAAATATTATGAGAGATTTTTTTCTTTCTATAAATACTACCCTGGTTTGTATAATATTCATGTCTAATTCCTAAAGACTTAGCAGGATTCTCTTCGTTACCATTAAAAAATGACTAAGATACTTAGTTAACTAAATTTACTTTAAGTTTTACCTAAGTTTGACTTTTAAAGATTATTCTTCATTATTTTAAATTGCTTCCTACTTCTTGCATATGCTTTCCTAACACAAGGCTGGCTGCCCACCCATGCCATCAAGGTAATACTTCAGACTTTGATTTCTTAACCCTTCGCAGTTTTAACTTCCCAAGACCATTTTCAGCTTCTTTTTTTCTTTTCTGGACAAGTTTCTCTGAAGCCAGAGGCTGCAGTTCTAAACAAGATGATGGCATCACAAGCAATTCTTCAGCAGTCCTGCTTGGCTCAGTTTGGCTTGTCTGCATTATATTGTTCCTCACAGAGAGAGGCCGGGAGAGGGGTTTTCTCAAAGCGAGTGACTCCTCATCAGGCACAGCCTTTGTCACGTCTTGTTTAGAAAACAACCTGGAATTAAGTGGGGTCTTCTCCTCCAGGAATGGACCTAAGCAGTCATCATCGCACTTACTCATTTTTGTACTGCCAAGAATTAAAGAAGTCCCTTCAGAGGATACTTTTTTGAAACGCTCCAACTTTTCTTCTGAACCACAGCTCTTTTGTTGAGCATTTGTTTTGGTCGCTTTTTGACTTTGTTTTGGACCCAGCAGTGCTGACTCAGAGCTACATAGAGAGTTCTCGCTTAGAAGACTCGACTTCAGCTGCTCCACAGAGTGAGGTTTTTGCTGGCTGCTAACATCATCTGGCTGTCTCTGATTAACATAATTTTCCAGCTCTAAAACAGGAAGCTCCAAGTTGCTCTCAGCTGTATTTATGCAGTCCTTTAGCAGCCCCGTACTCCTGCATTTCACTTCAGATTGAGGGCTGAGAGAACTTTGACAGTCGTTCTTTCTGTTCCCCGTCTGCAAGTTCTCTGAGCCAAGATACGCTTTGTTGGAGTCCTTGCTGATTTGAGGTTTGCTTGTGCTAGTTCTCCTTGTTTTCATCCTTTTCACACTGCAACAAAAAGGAATTTTGTTTTTCAATTAAAAACTCAGAAACACCACTAGATTAATTCTCTTTCTGAATGTGGAAAAAACCACCTGTATATCATCTTGACAAGCGGCAATGTTTGTCTAGAGTGGATAATATCAAGTGTTATCCATCTGATTTTCCACTGCACTAGGGGAACCCTATTTATTAATGACTAAGCCATGAAGGAGTTCACATTCTATTCCAAAAGGCAGAACTGGATTCATTACAGATGTTAAAGGTCAACACGACATAAGTAGATTGAATTCCTTCCCAAACTGGTTAGATAAAAAAGTATTTCATAAGCGCCTAAATGATTTCAAACCATTCCCATATATTCACATGCATCATTTATATCGAAAGAGAAGAGGGGAGGCAGGCAGGGAGAGGCTGCACGCGCATCTCTGTGTGAGAGTTTCTAATCTCTATTTTCGAATGTTCCTCTGGAATTTTTCCCAGGACATTTCAAAGCATTACTTTCGAGTTAACCGCTACTCATCTAGTTTCAAGCCCGCTCATCTGGGAAGGACTTAGGTAATGCAAGTCGATGATATTCTAAAAGGAATTGTACAGGAAAACGGGATCACAAGGGACCTGATGGAGTGTCAGTACATAAACACTCCTCAGCAGCCTGTTACCTACAAATCCAGATTTCACACGGGCTGCAAGAGGAACTTTATTTTCACAAGTTCTGAAGCTGCCTGTGTACAGTTTGGAGTCTAAAGGTATTACGATAGATCATCCCATGCTGTGACCGCTTGCTGCTGCTGCTGAGCAGTTCCCAGGTCAGCATATCTAACTCTTCAGAAAGAAGGCTCTTCCAAACTAGGTAGAGCTGGGACTCCTCCAAACCTCATCTCATCGCTAAAGACAACATGGATGAGACAACGCAGGGAAAGAAGAAAAGCTGCCAGGGATCACAGCAAATCCCTGATTCCACAGTCGAGTTGGGGCTATTGGCAGCTTGTGCAAGGGTGGCATCCGGGTACAGCTGAGGGCCAGCAAATTGTTCAGCTGACCAGCTAACCCTCCCCCATCCACTACAGCAGGGACACTCTAATTGTGACCAAAGATCCAGACCAATATTGTGGGACCCTGCAGACTCTCAACATGAACAAAAACTGTACTTGCAAAGTGTTTTTCATCAGATTGAAACATCACGTTATTTGTTTTGGCTCAGAGCTTCATTCAAGGAAAAAACACCCTGTTTTGATTCTGCCTAGCACTGTGAGATATCTCTGTGGGTCAAACAGCTTTTTTTTTCATGCCCTACAAAACAACAATGATGATTTTACGTGCTTCTTACCCACACCAGAGTAATAGTGTCTTAGTAATTTAAAATTATCTTTTGTAAAGAAGATGATATTATTTGAAATTTTATTACATAGGTTAGATTCCATTTACCCAAATTCAACCAGATTATTTTTTCTAAGGTGTTAAATTTATAGTGATATACATTTTTTTTTTAACCAGATTATTTTTTCTAAGGTATTAAATTCATAGTGACATACATTTTTTTCAAGATGTCTTGCTTTATTTGTTCATTCAGACTAATCTTGGGCTTCTGGTTCTCAGCAGATTCAGTAAAATATTCAGATGTCCCATTGGAAAGTTCTTCTCTCTGCCCCGGAAGAAAACACAGGTTTAAAACATGACACATCAAGCTCTGATTATTCGACATAAAACTCCATTTCAAATACTAAGAGTTACAGATGTTCTTTATTATTTTGATCTGAGCAGTCGAAGAGAAACAATTATTTTTAATCTTTTAATATTTGGGAGTCTAGTCGGTTCCCTCCCCTTTCAGACTCCCAGCGAACATATTTCATATGCTAAAACAGACCGCAAACAAACAAGACTAATGTAAAGGATGCAGCTTTCCAAGCCGTCTGAGGATACTGTTGGCAAATATTTGACATCTTTGTGGCTCGAACTGTGACAAATGCCAGGAATCTCTCTTGCAGACAGGAGCATGTTTGTAGGGGGTTTTTTTTCTGAAGAGACTGACTGGCGCAGTGGTCTATACACTTATTCTCAGAAGAATTCCCATGATTTTCCATACTTCCAAAAAAATATACAGAGTGTTATTGGTTCATTTGAGAAGGCAAGGGTTAAAACTTCTAATATGAACGTTGAAACACTCACAGTTTGTAGTGGTTGGCTACCATGGGACAACAGGGGAATTCTTTCTGGTCTCAGCTAACAGCAGCACCATGGTTTTATATAATATGAGATTGGGGCGAGAGGGAGGGAAGGAAAATGCTCTTTTTCTTCAAGCTGTGAGCACTTCCTTTCACAATGAAACAGTCTCAATGAGAGAAGGGCCATTTGCTGACTTCACTAGTAACTACCACATCCTTCAAAAAAGTATTATTATCTCTGAGGCTATGGAGAGGAGCGAAAAAAATGTGGGAAAGAAGAGAAGAGGCTTTGTGCATCTCCTTTGATAGCATTTTTCTTCAGCCTGTATGATGCAATTTTTGATTGGGGCACATCAAATGTAGGGAGGGGTCGCTTATATCGGTTCTTGCTCTGTGCTGTGAAGCCAGACCGCTGGAGCCAAGCGGCACGAAAGATCTGAAGAAAGCAGAGGAAGCCTGTGGAAGCACAAGGCCAAAGCGTGTACACGACCGCTGCCTGGAACACCCCTCACGAACCAGGGATTAAGCCCTGCTTGATTTTTTTTTTTCCCTTCTATTTTAAAGGACAGGGGGTAAACCTCCCAGCTCCTTCCAGAAAGATGAGCCAGTGATAACAACTTCCTTGTTTTCTAAGCAAAAAGAGGGTAGTCAGGCTAAGAAATAAAGCCATTTCGACAGTTTAAAAAAGTGCAGCTGTTTGGAGCCTTCCTTTCAGAGGCAAATTACGCAAACATGTTTGTGTGTATCCAGAGACACATGAGGTTCTGGCCATTAATGCTGCAATGTGTACTTAGAGAAAGCAGAAAAGACACGGGGCATACATTCAGTGTGATTTCAACCTCAGAAATCAAGCCTAACTCCTTTAATCTGAGGGATTAATTGCTGCTTCTGTTCTTGTTAGAGGTTAAGGACTCCCCTAATTTGTCTAAATTTTCATGTTTTGTAAACTATTAAAGAAGGGAATATTATTAAGATACACAAGAGCTTTGCTAATTTTAAGAGACAGGCTCTTGACTGTAAAGTCTGTAGAAACTCTTCCAATTTCCAGTAACATTCACATAACTCTGAAGAGTCTTGCACAATCGTTCTGCACCGAAGCAGCTGGAGAGCACTCTTACTTAGCCAGAGAACAAGAGCACCAGCAGAAGCGCCTGAATTTCTGCTCGATGGTGGTTGGAAAGGCTAATTCCATTAAATCTTCTTCAGTCCTCAGCTGAGGGCATCAACACGGCAGACTGACAGGTTCACTGGTCGCTAAGGCAGCTCTTGGAGATGTGGTAAGTAATGGGTGGAAAGGAGCAGTGTACAAAATGCAGAGGAGGACTGGGGACAATTCCTGTCGACACATATTCACTGCCGCAGATAAGCAATAAACCTCAGCTGCAACTTGCATCCCATTACGAATGGCGCACGATCGTTGCCTGGGGTGTACCCGTCATGCCAGGGTGTGAAGAGCAGACCCTGGAGAGAGGCAGAGATGATGAAGCTGTGCCAGTCCAGAGTTGAGTCAGACTGGAGTTAATGGTCCAGAGCTGAAGGGCTAACACGTTCCCCTCCCTCCGCCATCATCAACCTTTTATTTTGCTTTCAAATAGCTTATCACATAAAGTAGTGACAGAAAAGGGTTAAGGCGTTAAAAAAAAATATTAAAAATCAAAATGATTTATATGTGAAACACTTCTGAACATGCCCTCTAAGTACAGTAGATTTTCCCCTTGGAACCACACCCTGTAAGTGCTGTATTTTGAGAGCTGAACAATTAACATAAGGCATATGAGTCAGTCTTTGAAAGACTCTGTGGGAACCAGAGAGCCTTTTGCTATTAGGAGTGATGTAAACTCCCTAAGGCTGGAATAAGTCCACAATAGAAGGCAGAGAGAGTCATAAATAACAACAATGGGCACTCCATCCACTACTAAGACACTCAGCCATTACTGGTGATACTTCCTTTATTTTCTTTATTAGACTTAATAATTTTAGTTAATTAAAAAAAAAATAATAAAAAACCCTGTCTGTTTTGGGAACACTATTTCCTATGGGAACTTCAGGACTTGTTAAAGAAAGAAAAAAAAGCTAATCTGCTCTCATCCTGTCTAGTAATCCCAAATTCCTTTTAGGCAGTGAAATAATTAAAGAAAAATATTCCAGGCATAAAAAGGAGGACGGCAGAAGCAGACATCATATAAACAATGACACCATGACAGAGAAAAACGTCAAAGCACCGCCAGACTTGTGACTTGACTCTGAAAGAGCTGCAGGGAGTGGGATTGCTGCTAACAAATTAAAACCACATTTCTTGGCAAATTGTTAAAGACAGACGTATTTACATTTGTATAGAGACTGGGTGGGCACCGAAGATTAAAATGCTTCTTTAGCCCTTGAACTGCCAAGTTCTATTAGAAATATGTGCTCTTAAGTTCCTAGGGTAAGCTCGTTCCTTTTTGTCACTAAAACTCGGCAAAGAAGGGCCTGCAGAAACGAAGCTTACAAAGTCTTACTCCCCTACCTGCTCGTAACACTGGCCTCTCAAAACCTGATTTTGAGATCCTCAGTAGTTACCCACAAAATATGTTTGGGAAAAACACTCTATTAAAACCTACAGAGAAACCTGACACAGGCACATGATATACTTGCTTTAAGGTGTATCAATTTGAAAATTCTTTTTTTTTTATTATTTTACTCCACTTAATATCTCACTCAAAATGAAAAAGAAACCCTGAGAAATGTCCAAGTGGTGACTGCCATCTGCAGCTCTCTCCAGGCTGGCTGAGCTCAGATGTCAAAGCATTGAATACCTGTAAAAACTACTTCTGGATGTTCACTTGGGAAGAATCCTCACAACTCATTATCCTGAAGGAGAGTGACACGTTTGGACATTTTCAGCCTGAATATAATACTTATACAAATATTGATTATTGTCTTTTTTTTTTTCAGTCTAGGGTTTGGGATACTGGGGCAAAAGAAAAATTTCCAAAGTCAACAATGCTGCCCCCCATTCCTGCCTTTTATTTGGTTTCATACTTTCTAGTTGTCTCTTACTATGGTCAGGATAACAGCTCCATACGCTTACGTAACAAAAAAGTAATGCTAAGGCATAATTAAATTTTGTGTCTGGTTAACAGTAACAACCAAAAAAACTCCAGCAACAACAACAAAAACCCCCAAAACCCAGCACAATAGAAAACACACAATGTTTCTGAACTTCATTTATCGACGTCGCTCAACTTGGTCATCAAAAAATACTTAATAGAAAACATCAATTGGTCCAACAAATCAAATGTAGTGTCAAAATGCCATACGGGAGGGGATTCCAAATATAATAATGTAGATGAAACAATGAAGTATTATCCCAGGCACACACAAGTGAACAGAATTAAAATTAGTTAAAGGAATCAGAAACAGCTATTTAGGGGAGCTTGATGTGAGCCTGCAACTGCAGGATTTCTCTTCATGTCACTCTAAGCAGTATCATGAGCTCAACCATCTAAGATAACCTTTAGGTGACTGGCAGATCGGAGAGGTCATACAGGACTCTTTCCAATCTGATAAACAGAAAAAGGGCTCCTAAAGCAAGTGAGGAGGCTTGTCAGGGAAGGATGAATCAGATGCTATCATTTAACTGATAGAAAATCGACAGAGACAGGACTTTGGGTTTAATCTTCTGCCCTCTCCTATCCCACAATTCCACGATGCAAATTATTCAACGTTTCCAACGGAGTGATGCATCTGTCCTAGCAAT
The DNA here is from genome assembly GCA_013389965.1 of Todus mexicanus. Lineage (NCBI taxonomy): Eukaryota > Metazoa > Chordata > Aves > Coraciiformes > Todidae > Todus > Todus mexicanus. The sequence goes on along the minus strand of WEIS01005998.1, from coordinate 18,391 downwards.
TCTACTTATGAACTCCCACCACATCATAAAACATTCACAGAAGTTTTCCAAGTAGAGAAACGGATATTATTCTCAAACTGAAATGCAGTTCCTTGATTGGACTTGCGGAATATTGCTCTACATTTTTGAAAATGGACTGTCCTGTTCCAAATGTCAGCAAGTTCCAGTAAAAATCATTAAGGATCATTCCATGCCACACATGGGAGTACTGATGTTTCATTTAAAGTAGGTATTTTTAAGGAATGCTGATGGGTTTTTAAAAAATACATTCTTTTCAAGACTGAAATTGAAGAAACAGCCAGAGAACAGTGCAGCTCTCCAGCGAGGAGCAGAACTGCGTAACCTACCTGTGGCCTAGCACAGAAAGCAAAAATCTAACTCCTGGATCAGTACAGTCTTATCTTCTACCAAAAATTCAGTTTGATTTGACACCATGGATCTTAAGTATTATGGTTTTGCTAGTGAAGAGCACCTATGGTCTGTACTATTTAGTCCGAGAGTTGGCCCAATCCATTATAGGTCCCAGTGATACACATTCCGCTTTCTCAACATGCAAGGCGTGAACCTCGGTTTCTCACTTAATACCTAAGTCCTGGCAATTTCAAACCCTCCAAAGGTCCCCAAAGCATCATCAGACTACCTTAAAGCATAGGACTTCTACGAGGAAAATGCCTTCTTGCTTTTGAAGTCTTTTGTTTGGATTTTAACAGGAATCCCAGGCTGTTCTGAATGTAGGAAATTCAGAGTTCTCTAGATTTGCATTTGAACACTTAATGGAGAACAGAAAACAGAAAAATTGCTGATAAGCTGTAAATGGCAGAAAAACACAAATAAGTTATGATACATATAAAAACCCTAAAGTTGCGGGGGGGGCCAAGAACATACATAATACTCTCTAAAGCCACAGAAGGTGCTCCCGAAAAACGATTTATTTACATACTGAGAAGCACGTGACACGTGCTGTGTGTATTTGCTTGAAGGCAAAAAGCGTTAAAATTAATGTTAAGTAATTGAGCTATTAATCATTCTGATTTTATACACTGCTGCTACAAGACTCAGATTCTATCTTCAGAGGAAATGTCCACTGATAAGAAACGGAGGAAAAGGCAACAGCTTTGCAATCAAAGTAACTTCCCTCAGTGACACTGAAGAAAAAGGTAAAGCATATTAATGCTGAATTTTTATTCTTTTTAAGAAAACCAAAGTATGCATTCCCTAGCTAGCCTTTCCAATCAATTTAATGTTCCTGCCTCCAGGAGTTATGAAAGAGGACATGCATGCCAGATATACATGGTTTAGACTTGAAAGACTTTTGAATAAAATAAGACAACAGCAATTTTATGTGGAGCTCAACCCTCTTCCCCATTGTACAAACCAGGAGGGAAGAAATCCACTAAATTGTCATACGAGGATCCGAAAAAGCCGAGCAGTCCTGTAATCCAGCTTGTAGCAGCCTGGCAGGAGGATCCTCTATCTGCCTACCAGATCTAAATGGGTATCAGAGCCAACCAGTACAGATGTCTAAACACCTATCAGTAATACTGAAGAAAACTTTGTATTTATCCTTCCAGATACAGCAGGGGTTATATGATGTAACAGGATACTACTTGTAGTACCTGATGTGTACAACAACATAATTCATATACTTACAACGTCAATTCTTACAGGAAAAAAAAAATCTGGAGAAAAATACTGAAATTTTAAATAAACAACTGTTCTCTTTATACAATTACAGTAGTGTTTAACAAGTGTAAATGATCTTGGAAAGAATAAGTCATGCTCTCCATCTTGCTGGTTATACAAAAGCAAAACATGTAAAATAGGCAGAACTGCACAGCCCAGGAGATAATTACTGTTCAACAATTAAGTCAATGTTTTAGCTTGGTATCCAAAACAAACACCACCACCCCAAAAGCCCCCAAGATTTCTGAGCTCACACTGAAAATCTGCCCCTCCAAATACATTACAAATTGTTCAAAAATCTTTCCGTGAACTTTACCATCCTACATTTCAGCCTGCTGTTCAGTCAAGTTATGAAATTCCTATTAGGCGTACGAGATTTCTGCTGAAGGATGAGGAACGGATTGCTCTTTAATACAATTAAAAAAAAAAATAAATCCATCAACAACAAAAATACAGAGAATTATTATCAAAAACGGAAGTAATTTCAATCTTTTGAAGCCCTAGAGTCATCACAATCTCACAGACGCACAGCAGCTAAATAAAACCTTTAGCTCACTGTGGCTTTCAACATGACGGCTGCCAGCCTTCCACTCTGCACCTTTGCTGGAGGTGCCCATCCTCAGAGTCTGCAGAAAGGAGTGAACATCATTCCGTGTGAAGTCCAGAATCTTAGCTCAAATCTGCATTAAGCACCAGCATAAGCCGTGACAGCAAGAAAACGAGAGGGGAGAGGAAAATGAGGGAGGTGAAAGGATGATGACAGATGATAATATCTTAAATAACCACAAGGCTTTGACAAATGAGATCTTGTGAACACTGCTAAGTAGCTACATTTAAATCAACTCGAGCACTCATATAAGAAATGACTACCAAAATCAGAAAAAGATTACTCAATTTGTCCTTACTTTTTGAAGATTGCTTCATACGGAATTCAGCTGATGTGTTTAATCATTTATACTGCAGCTACAGGACCTTTTGTATTTCTGCTATCGTTCATCCGACTTTTGCACAATGAGAGGCACGTAATCTTTTAGTGAAGATGTACTCAACTTACTTATTGGCTTGAAGAGAATTCGAGTATTATTTCTTATTTCGTTCCATATATACTCTAATAACCTGTCTGCTTTTCAGAGAAATAATGCTGCAGAACAAAGATTTTCAGATCGGTTCCTTGTAGCAATATCTTGGCCTTTTTCCAGAGACCGTAGAGTGAATTCACTCAGCGGTACACAGGAACACTGGAATGGCTCTTTTCAGTAAAAATACTGAGTGTTTATCAACAGATGATTCTCATTTACAGTCCCAGTGCCCCTCTACCCAGCTCTGGGAGCTTTCTTGCAAATTCTCCACAGACTCCTCCGGTCTTGTCTAACTGAAATAATTGTGTCAGATTTCATCTCATCATTTGTCCACTTCTCTATATAACAAACAGCAGAGACACCTAGCAGACTTTTGCCACACAGAAAATAAATCAGTCAGTTTGTAAGCTATAAGAAGAAACTAAGACAAGTCCAGACAGATCTCACTGAAGCAATTTGCAGCATTACCGGCTCTCAGGTATCCTCCCTCCTCTTCTGCAGGAGGTTCCTACCCCCACTGTCGGAGTTGGCAGAAGGGAGCACACACACACGCCCCAGCTGCTCCCACCCGCAGTTCAATGCACTAGCTTCTAAACCAGGGAAGTTTGGTTTGCATGAATCCACAGGACTGTGATATGCAGCAAGACGAGATGCAGGCACGCAGCCCTTTTGGCTAACGCTGCTCTAGGAGTGGTAACCTCCAAGGAGAAGAGGCAGACAGCTGGGACAAAAGGGAATATTGTAAAACTGCTCTAGCTTTCTTCTTTATTGCCAAGTCAAAGTCGCTAAAACCATTGCCTTGTGATGTAGTTTCTCAGAGAGAGCAGTCTTAGGATTCAAGCTAACTTAAAGCTACCCTGACATTGAGAGGAGAATCTCACCCTTACCCAACACACGGTCCCGCCAAGTCTCCGTGTCAACACGGAGCCACACAGTGAGAGGCTGACTGAAGCAATCCAGCTGAAAACTAACCCTAAAACCAACAAAAAACCCAAACCAAACCCTTGTTTTCAGAGGGATCAATGAGTTAACCCAGCTCCCACACATGCCAGTACTGACAGACACCAAGGACAAAAACATATGGCTAAGAGAATGGAAAAGGAGGCAGGAGGGACTGCACATTTCAGTATCCTCAGTATTGCATCAGCTTGAGTAGCATACGAAGGCTGAGTAGAAAAAAAGTGATGGAAGCTCGAAGAGTCAAAAGTGAAAACTCACCAGAGAGAAAAGTAATTCTTTACCTGTTGTGCTGTGTGGCATTCGGACAGGTTCATTAGTCTGTAGCTTCCCTCCTCTCTACCTTTTTTCAAGAAGTAGTGAACTCTGTTCATACAGTTACCAAACTGAGGCTTAACATCAAGTTATTTTCCTATGTTTCCTAAAGTGGCTGAAAAGAATTAAGCATGTTATCTGAAAAAACACAAAACCTAGATTTGATGATATTTTAAAAAGGAAAATGAAATAGAAGCCCCTCAACAAAACAAGTGTTACAACAGATGTAACATTAACACGTGTTTTGGATGTTGCTTCCAAACCAGGGTGACTATCAGCTGCTACCTAAAGAGGTGATCCGGCTCTCCTCATCCAAATCCTGGCTATGTGCTCCTGCAACATTTTTTGTGCCACAATTGGCAACTGTTTGGGTACAGGATGAGTTGGTTCACTGAACTGACATGACGGAAAACTAATCCTCCAATAAAAAAATAGAGAAACTGCACAAATAAATCGTTTTTTGCTGGGTCAAGTCAATGAACTAATTCATTCTTGACTGAAGAATCACTTGGTCCATTGTAACCAGAAAGGAAAGTAATATGTAGCTGGAATTAGAGGGGATGTGGACTGACCTTTTCAGTAGTAGCCCACCATCATAGCAGTTTAACTCCGATATTTCATGCATATATATTTATACACATACACAGATTAGCACTTATACCATGTGAATTGTGCAACTGTATTTCACAGCGTTTCCTTCTTCCCCGACCCAATCTGATATCACTTAACAATAAAATAGCCTGTAAAGCATTTAAGATAACTAAATTCCACTTAAAGTCTTCTACTAATCTTTACAACTTGCTGCTGTCTGAAAAAAGCTTTCGTTCTACCTTCCAGACACACTATTCCAGCAGCAAACACTCTAATGTTGTCTCCTGTTAATTACAGCCAAGTGTCCATGTTTGCATGAAAGAACCAAGAGCCTCTTCCCAGCATCATCAAAATCCAAGCAAATTACATCATTTATGCTCTCACTAGTTTGTAACATACTTGTTTGTTAGAACTTACGAGTATGTTACAATGACACAATTTACAAAACTAGATATGTCTAATAAACATAAATCGTTTGGCTTTGTTTCTCTGTTAGGGATTTAAAAAGCACTGAGCATATCTTTAGCACTTTTCCTTGTGTACCTAGGCAGAGTTTTTTATCTGGTTGGGTTTTTTAAGGGTAATATTCTGTTTGGAAAAGAATGTTCAGTTTTGTATAATATTCTCTGTAACTTAAAGCTCAGTGGAAATCCCGAAATCTTTTTAATCAAGACATGATCTCGTACTTCCCACTTTATTTGCTGATTTCACAAGAACGGTAATTTCACATTTCCACTTTAGTATCATCATTAGCTTAACCTCCTTCATACTTTCCCTACAACTGCTTCCTCTCATAGATCCCGGTATAAAGCCGATGGGGTTATCAATGAATACTCCATTGTTAGCACATTTTCGAATGCTCACAAGCCTCCAATAAGCCTTCCACCCGTTTCCATTCCCACTGTTTCTTCAGATAACCCATTTCCAATTTTCCATTTTAGCTCTCAACATAATAATTACCAAGAAAATGTCGTCATTGACAAAGATGACTAATCTCTCCAGAGCTCTTATATATTTCCCTGCGTTTCCTCTTTTGCCATGTTCCCAAAACTGTCTTCTTTTTCAAGATAAAACCATTCAAGATCAGAAACATGGCTTGGAGAAACAGGAAACAATGGGGTTATGTTTAACTTTGCATTAATCGGCCAAGCTGTTCTTCCATCTTTTCCCTGAGACTTCCAATTTGCTTATGTATTTTGCTGTATTGTTCCTTTAAAAGAGATTTCCCTTCTTCTGAAATGATTATTACTGCCTGCAGCCTGATTTTTTGCTGAAACATCCATTTCTAAATAGTTCCTAGAAAATAGAAAGTTACATATCAATAGATTTTCTTCCACTTTATTTCAGCTCTACTCCTTAGAAGCGCTCTCAAATCTTTCATTAGTTTATCCTTGAAGCTAATTTGGCAGAGGCTGCCTAATCCACCTTCTCCTTGGTCGTACAACACGCATCACAGAAGGCTTAAAATTGCTTCTCTGAGCAACTGATGCTAAGGTTTGTGCTTATGAGTATCTCAAAAGCCACACAATTTTGACCTTTTCTAAAATGCAGAGCATAAGAATTTCACTTCATATGAGACTACATATAGTTTCTGTGGCTACATTCTTTGAAACTCTGGGTTTAAGCACAGTCTATTTCAGAGGCACAGAGAATAGCCTAAAAGGCAGCAAAAAGGCAAAGAATAAAGTCCTGAAGATAGAAGAAGAAAAAAGAGCTGCAATGAGTGAAAGAAATGTGTATCGGGCTGAAATAAAACTGGTTCCAAGTAAAGGGAAAGCAGAGCATTGAGCCTGACTGGACAGAGCTCAAGAATGAAAGATTGACCCAAACCAGAAACCAGCAAAAAAGCAATTTTTTTTTAAAAAAGACTGTTAAATCTTGGCTAAGTCAATCACAGTGACATTCAGCAACACTGCAAAGTGACAAAGTCCCCACTAATGTATAGCCAACCACTTTTATAGAACACAGATAGTCCCTCAAAACCAAGGGTGTGAGCTGACTAAACGTTTAAAAGAACTCGCAGGCAACGTTATGAAATTCTTCAAACCCAAACAACATACAGAGGAAAACAAAACATATGCCTCATTTTTAGCCCATGACAGAATACACTGGAGTATATCAACGGAAAGGTCTTCTGGGTGGTCTCTCGTAGTCTAGTTTAGAGTTCAAGTATACTCGCTGCTAAATTGCATAGAGAAAAGTACACACACAAAGTGCAGATCTTTAGCCTTTACTTCTGCAGTGCCAAAAACTTGAAATTGGCTCTCAGTGGCAATCAAACACTCCCCCCAGTTTGGCAAAGCAGTGAACCGGAGTGTATCACAAACCTGGTATTAATGTGCGGTAGAGATTCTGGATCAACAAAGCAGTCTGGAATGGACCCTTTAAGTCAGAGGGGTAAGAATGAAAAAGATGCTCCAAAACATTTGCTGAGGGTCTGTTCATATCTTGTTAGTTCTTCAAATCAGGGAGGATGGCTTAGGGATAACTTTATCTTACTCTCTCCTACCAACACACTACATTGACCCTTCCAGCCAGTTCGATGTACAGACAATGCATCTGTAAGTAAAGCAACTCCCAAGACTATTATTGATTAGGCTGTGATCCCGCTACGAGATTTACTTATTCATTTTTAAACATAAGTGTTTAAATTCTCTTTTTAAACGAGGAGTTTCCATAGATCAAGATCCAATTCTAAAATAGTCAAGCTAAAGTCCGTAACACTGTATTTTTCATTTGCCTTCTCCTTACTAGACGGAATCATGTGAAAGAAACGAAAGGAAACTTCTCATCTTTTATTTTACAGAAAGATTAAAAATGCCAAATGGGGGAATTGGATATCTCATAAGACATACTTAAGCAAGAAAAAAAACCATCATTATTCCTCAGTCAAAATGCAGAGACAGGATTTTCTACTTCAAGCATTTAAGTAGTTTTCAAGACAATGCTGAGAAAGTAGTAATTTTCAAAATGGGAAAGTATTTCATTTTTCTTTTCTGAGGGGGAGAAAAACATTAGCTCGATCCTCTGACATTTAAGGATACTTACCAATCTACGACTCAAGACAAGAAAAATCTGCATGTAGTATAATAAAACCACCCTGCTTGATAGTAAAAAAATACTAAGCCAAATGAGTAGAAGAAATCATTTTTTTTCCCAAGGGTCAGACTTCACTACATCTAAGATAAACTACTAAAATATACATGGACCTCAGCGTGCAATTCTGGCTCTTCCTGTGAGCGCAGCAGAGGCTGCCCACATAGAGCAGGCCACCTGGGTCAACCTGAGCACTCCTGAGACAAGCAGCAGTTAACTGCAGCATAAAATTCACAAGCCTTTGACCCCGACCGAGCCTTCAGGATGAAATATTTAAGTAGAATTGTTTATGGTACTTAACTACACACCAGTGCCTTTTTCTCTGTAAATGTTTAGGGAGGGATTTTTCCCAGCAGGGCTAGCACTGATCCGTTTGAGTTGTTTTGGGGAACAAGTGCTAAGAAAACATACAAGAAACCCACAGACGTTAAAAGCTGCCCCGTTACAATTTTTGAAAACTAAAATGTTACAAGGACAAAACAGAAAGGAAAAGATCAAAGTGCTAAAACTATACTTAGCTTTCAAAATACATGGTCTTTTTTTCCTCTGAGCTTTGTATGGCTCAGAAAATGCTGAGTTTCTAAAAAATGCCATTTTCGTCTCATTCAGACTCATTTCAGGACGTCCTTTTGAATCCTTTGGGCCAACTGTTAATGTGACTTTCCGGTTTCAAGGTGACAGTCACAAATATGTGAATAACTACATCTCTATATATAGATATATCTATCCACACATATATACGCACCATCCATGTTACCTCTATACAGTAAACTAGAAAAAATATAGAACAGGTTTGCACATACCACTGTGTCATTCTCACACGTCCAAGAACTCAGATCAGATTCAAGTTTACTGACACAAACAATAAATCTCTCTGGAAACACACGTAGATCTATACAAAAAGAATTCAAAAGAAGATGAAAAAATCAGAACCGCATTCAAAAATGCACGTAATGACAACATAAATATACACGTTATTTTAGTAAACAAAATAATTTACCTTTTAAATTGCCAACTAACTCACTTCATGCATTCCGCTAATTTCTTAACCGCTCTCTTCACTCTCCCATCCCTCTTTCTGGTTTGTTTTTTTAAACCATTCCAAAAAAATCAATAAGCCAGAGTAAATTTAGTTCCCAAGAGGATAGTCATGGTTGCAAATTAGTCCACCTGCACCCCTGGACAAATATACCAGAGAGAATCAACAGACAAACCACTTAATGATGATTTCTTTTGTGCTGTTCTGGTGATGAGCCTTTTCATCACAAAAGCTGTAAATTATGTTTGTAATACAGCACAACATATTCAATCAGGACTTGGCATAAAAACTCTGCATAAGGCGAAGTGTTTCAAACTGCAGTGATTTTTGAAGTCATTAAACAAATTGGTTAACTACTACCAAATTACATATTTTACTCAAGATCACATAGTTTGTTATGAACACAACAAAGCTGCTATTTACAAAGGATGAAAAATTGAATGGTTCTCAGATTAGAATAGACCAGACAAAGCTTCATTCAGTACCGAGCAATGCTATGAGAAACCCGTGGCTGGATATTTTATTTTACATATCAGATTATTTCCAGATTACTATCTTCATATTTTAAGCTCAGTTTTCTGGGTTTTATTCTGGTTTGGTTTTATAAAAAGAGAGTTACTACTTTTTTAAAGTTCATTGTCCTTCAAAACCAAACCATAACACCTATTTTCTGGGATGAGGAAAGGCAACGCATGCAGAAAAAACACAAGGTTGACCTCAGATTTTTTTGGTAGAGTATCTCCTCTCAACGAATTGAGTATAGGCATGATGTGCACAGTTTGCCTGTGATGATCGGGTCATCCATATGGGTAACTACCTCTCTACAAGGTTGCTTCTTCACCAACAACCTATCTCCACTAGTATCTGACAAATCCCTCCCCATGAACACCAGCAGCGATTTTTCTAGAGTCCTTGTAATGAAAGATGGGGATGTTGAAACATCTTGAAAAAGCACACACGGAGACCTCAGATGCAAGTGTATTTGCACAACAGCTTGTTAAGCTACTGTAACTTCATCATGAACATGAGCTTTTCATAATCCTTTCAGAAACACCAACTCTGTCAGCAGAGCTGTGTCCAAGGAAGTATTCGTGCTGTGCCTTAATGTCCAGACTATTCTTTCTCTGCTTGTACCCTCAAGATCTGAAAAGCCGCCCGCAAAGGTCTAGTACAACGGCTTTCACACTGTGAGCAGCGTATGGACATCTTCCAAGTGGGCTACAAAAGAAAAGCTGGACAACTGCTGCAAGGACTGAATTTTTATGTGGGTTCCCAGTATCAGCCTCTTAGGGAAGCTGACTTCAGATATTAAGTGAGCATCATTGATTAAAATACGTAAGATTCTTCGCTTACTAGGTTCAATGTCTGTGTTTTGTTTGTGAAATTACTAGGTGTACCCTACCAAAACGAAACATTAGTGACAATATATATATTTTTTTTTAGGATACGTGCTTATTTTGCTACGTATTGGGAGTGAAACCCAGCAAAATGAAGTTCCTTTGTTCACGTGGAAGCACATTTTTGACTGCGGCATCAGAACTTTGCATTTTGGCAGTATTAATAGGGCAACTTCAAGAAGGACATTGAGGTGCTGGAGTGGGTCCAGAGGAGAGAGATGAGACTGGGGAAGGGACTGGAGGGGAAGGATTGTGAGGAGAGGCTGAGGGAGATGGGGTTGTTCAGCCTGGAGAAGAGGAGGCTCAGGGGAGACCTTATCACTCTCTACAACTCCCTGAAGAGAAGGTGTAGACAGGAGGGGGATGGGCTCTGCTCCCAGGCAACTTGTGACAGCACAAGAGGGCACAGCCTGAAGCTGCACCAGGGGAGGTTTAGGTTGGATGTTGGGAAGCACTTCCTCACAGAAAGGGGGATAAAACCCTGGGATGGACTGGCCAGGGAGGTGGTGGAGTCACCGTCCCTGGAGGTGTTTAAAAAAAGACTGGATGCCACACTTCGTGGCAGGGTTTAGCTGAGTGGTGGTGGTAGGGCATAGGCTGCACTTCATGATCTCAGAGGTCTTTTCCAGCCTTAATTATTCTATGATTCTAAGTCCATTCCAGTGAAACATTTTGATTGTTCTATTTTGCAATAATCTCACTCGTCAGCTAACAAAATGAAGGTATCTTTAGGTATTCACTGGTGCTTAAATAAAAGTTCAAAATCAGTCCACAGAAATCAGTGATGAGATGCTAATGCAGACGCTCTCCTATTCTCTTCTAACTGTTCTTCCAAGAGGCTGGGACAAACAGTTCTGTCAAGCATTTAAAATCAACACTCCGATCTCTTCAGCCAATATGGACTTAGAAAACAACTAGCTGGCATTTGAGAAGAGATTTAAACGTTTAGGAATATAATAAATTCCTAGAAAAGTAAAAAATTCTTTAAAAACAGTCATTCAAGTTTTCAATATTTTCAGGGGCATCTAATTGACTTATTTTGGGTTTTTAATACAAAAAGGTCAACACAAAGGGCAGTGATCGTTATAACTCCTTTTTATCGCTGTTGGCAGGACAGGATTGATATCACTTTCCTACAGATCATTTTGGCTTGAGAAACCATGAAAAAATGCCCAATGCCATCACCTACGTAAGGATTTTAAAGCACTGAGGTGAATGAAAGCCTTTTCTTGCATCCACTTGTACTGTACTGTTGATGTCACAAGACACTCGAGCAATAATGAAGTGATTCATACTGCAACCTCTGGTTGATTCACCCTGCAGAGACTCAGGAAAGTGCTGAGTTCTCATCATCCTTACAGAATTTGGTGTGGCTTAGCTGATTACCCTGGGGCAAGGCATACACAGATTTCAAATGAAGTTTTAAAGAAAAAAATAAAATCCATCATATATTAAGAAACACTTCCATTTTTTTCTTTTCTTTTTTTTTTTTTAGGAAATATTCTCTGGGAAAAGGAAAAAAAGAAGACAAAACCAAGCTCTGAAAGAAATTTTGATGAAGTAGACCAAAATTTGACAATGCATTAGTTCGCGTTCCTATTTTTTCCTCCCAGAAATGCAAAATTCTAAGTAACACTGTACGAAACTGATTTCTTACCACGATAATGTTTTCCTACAGCACAACGCAGATTAACCCATCTCTTCTTGAAGGAGGCAGTAATGTGAAAACCGTTGGCTGCAACATAAAACCAAGGGATAATAATAAGTGTAAGGCTATCTTGGGTGTTCTGGTCTCAAAGCGTTGCACATCTGTGAAGAGAGGACAGAGAGAAAGCAGCAGCAGCTCAAGGATACAAAAGAAAATGTAACTTAAAAGGAATATTTTTAAAAACAAACTGCTCATATTGAATTCTCAAGAAATTACTATCTGAAACAGGGAAAAAATCTTAAATTACTAACGACCAAGTTCTGGTATCCAACCATATCAATTAAAGGTGATCTATACTAATAGGTATCTCAACTAATAGCCTAGCGTCACGGTCACTGGTCCAATAGGCTAGAGTCTGTTCACTATGATGTTTTCGTACATATTCTAGAGGAACACTACAGGTGGTTTTCTGCCTTCTAGAGAAAAGTCATACACTCAAAGCTGATAGAAAAAACTCTGGCTATTAAAAAAACCCCAATAAATTAACATGAAAAGTCTTAATTATCTATGATTCCATTGCACTAAACAAGAAATGTGCACATTTAAAGTCCTCAGTTTCTAGAAGCAGACAGAGCTAGCCTGGCTGACCCAGCTGATACCAGGAAGATACACAGAAGCTTCTTCAGTTTCTATTCCTGAGCACAACAGAAATCCTTGTGCACCAGGAGCTTAAGAAAAAGACAGAAAGGATTCTATTACAGTAAAGAGACTATTCGACTACAGCTAAGGAAATCAGCCTTTACTTTTGTTCTACTTAAATTCCCAAATGACTCTTGAGTAAATCGGTTAGGACTTGATTCATAAAGGTATTTAGCAATCAAACTCCCACTGAAAGGGAAGGAAGTTAGCATCTGTGACTCCTCCTCCTCCACAGTCACCCTGTACACCTCACTAAAATAAAGGTGCAGAAGAGGGGTAGTGGTATTTCCAGTAACTGACGAGTTTTGCAAGACTTAAACTGTTGCTGCTTCCAAGACAGTCGGATAACTTAGGTGCAGCTACCACAGAAAAGTTAGAAAATTAAGTGCTACAGCTGTTCTTCTAATCTAACCATTTCAAAAGAATTAAGGAAAGCTCGTTTGTTCCAGGCTCAATCTCCAAGTGCCAAGGCGTGTCTTATTTCTAAGGATAAGCCCCAAAGTGCATGTCCTCTCCTGCACAGTCTACAGCTCTCCTGGAGCTCACCGTCAAGTGCTGCTGAGCATCGCCTCTCATTAAGAACTAGAGTTATTGATCACAATCAATCCCTTTGAAATTTATCAGCCATCTTTTTTCCTTCCCCTCAGGAAGATGCCTAAAATTTGACTTCCGTTTAGAGCTCAAGTCAAGATGTGACAAGTTGAACCACCCCGTAAAAATGATGAGCGCTAGAGAAAAATTTGGATGTAATCCACCAGCTTTATTAACTGTATATTTACAAGTACAATTAAAGAAAATTACTTTTTAGCTATTTCCAGTTTGGCACTCAACAATTCTTCAACGCTGTTAGTAGAGGTAGGCAAATGAAAGAACTTGCCCTGTATATAAATAAGTTACTAGGGTGCTAACAGCATCTTCCACTGTGACCTCTTACCACTGAAACAGGAACATTCCTCCAAGTAAACTTTGCAAACCAATCAAAGAGAGAAAATAGTACAAGAGTTTTTCCACCTCCATTTGTCTGGGATATTCCATTCTCTTCTTTTTCCTCTTGAGAGAAGCTTAAAATGAAGAGGTGTGAATCTTTGGCTTTTCACAGGGAAAACCACAACACTTCATTCCTGAAATTCTTTTATGAATCAGTGACATGTATATCTGTTTATTTTTCTTGCTACCCTGGTATTCTCTGAGAAGTTAAGTGTTTAATCATATTTGATTGACTAACGGCCTGAACAAAGTTTCAAATTCCTCTTAAATGCTCTTGATTAAATTAGCTACTGTTCTCTGGAAGAGAACATCTACCTCAAATCTAACAAAATAAACAGTTACGGAAGAGATCAAGACACCTCTCCACCGGTTTTGCTGTGTCAGCTCATGTCTGAAAGTCTTATAAAGCCTTCACAAGGAGTTGCACCTCAGCTAATAACCTCAGTCCAGAGGGATTAACACTAGAAAACTTCATTTACCATGACTACTTACTACTTGACTTTGCTGAAAAAGCCTGAACAGGTTAATTGCTATTACTTATTGCTAACTGTGAGAAAGTTTTACAATGTAGTACTGTCGAGACACCTACATTTCCAAAGTATCACAGAGCTAAGCTCATCAAATGTTTCGAAAGCCTCTTGTATGTGACTTCTGATCTAATCCATAGGCAGCTGGAGTTTGCAAAACTTCCCCAGTTTTAGTTGCCAGAGTTACTGCAGAAGTATAAAAACTGTGATATCCTCTTTCTGCTTCCTTCAAGAGAAATATATTATCCAATCATCCACTCTGCTTCATGAAATAAGAAACTAAAATGTAACCCCCCACAAGAAAACCTTCTTAGCTGACAACTTCATGCAACTTGCAGCTTTTTAAACTCTCTACACAGTTATTCAGTGTGAGTCTAAGGCTGTTCTCAATTCCTGACTTGCCCACCATCAATGCTGGTTTCATACTGTTGCTGGCTTTGGACAAGCCGTGGATAATGCTCCCAGGAAGATGGCTGGTGTATATTCAGCATGGACAGAAGCTGCTGTTCATGCTAGCTGAAAGGAGGGACCAACAGGTATGTACCAAAAGATCCATCACTAACTCCTTTTAATCACACCACCGAAGTTTTAACCTTAAGCTACAGTCTATCTTATTGCAAGTTCATAGATCTTAGGCTCAGCAAACCCAGCTGGCCCAGTCTTCAGTTTCCTCTTCATCATACAAAGTCGATAAAGCACCATTTGTAGATTACCAACACAGAAGCAGAAATAAAATTATTAGTGATTTGGAGCTTTGTTTTTCCTTACTTTAAAGCTGTGCACCTAAACCATTCGATTCCAAAAATGAGCAAGAAAAAACCCCCCACACCATACTAACCAAAAATCCCCAAACCCAACTAAATAAATAGACTCCGAAACCCAAAATGTGACTGAATAAAAGGGGCTCTGGAAAATCCACAGTTCAGTTTCAGCTGAAACAGGCATCAGTGCAAGCTGCCTTTTAAGGGAAGGGTAATTTGCCCTGCTTGTTGTATTTCATAGTCCCACGACACCGAGAGGAAGTATCAGACACTGACTCTTTTCTGTAAGACAATCCAGCAACACTTGTTTTCCAAAGGAGTCCCAGCCAAGCTGCCTTGCGCTTCCAGGAGGCTGCCAAGAAGAGGCTGTGGTGCAGCGTGGAGCGGTGGGAAGCCCTCTCCCACGGCTATTACAGACCATTCAGCTGGGAGCCTGGGAAAATGCCTCTGAGCTGCCGAGTTATCTGGAGCAGCCTGGCAGGTGTTCCCTTCCCAGCGCAATCTGGCACCTGCATGGTTCTGTAACTAAATTCACTCAAGTCTTCTCCAGCATCTCAGTACAAGCCTAAGGAGGCCAGTTGCCCCCCAAACGTTTTCTATTTCTCCTTGCACAGTATTTTTACACCACCTTTTGAAAAAAACCCACTTATTTT
Source organism: Todus mexicanus (assembly GCA_013389965.1). Classification (NCBI taxonomy): domain Eukaryota; kingdom Metazoa; phylum Chordata; class Aves; order Coraciiformes; family Todidae; genus Todus; species Todus mexicanus. The sequence continues at coordinate 2,959 of WEIS01005998.1, read as the reverse complement.
TTTCCTCCCAGTCTAGATATTTCGCTCTTCTGACAGGTTTCTCTGCCTTAGGACTGCCTCTGCGTTTGGAAAGTAATGACAAAGTCCGTCATTGCAACATATAGATATTAAAAAAAACCAAAAAGGGATGAATTTCTTATGTTACAATGTGAAAGTAAACACAAAAGGGCATCAGACTTTCTGAAACACTGTGCTGTACATTAAAAAAAATACAAGTCTACATTTTGCATATGCTAGATTAATTATTCGACACAGATTAAGCTACAGTAGTAATAATGTTTACAGTATATAGAGCTTTTCATCTTCAAAGTGCTCTACAGACATATTATTAAACTGCTTTTTAGCAGTCGTATTTCTCCACTTAAAATTATTCGCCACCAAATCCAAATTCCTGATTGTTTGTAAACAAAACAAAATAGGAGCATTTTATTCTAAAACTTCTGTTAATTGTGCAGCTTTCCTTTCTCAAAACAAATGTTCATGTTCGGAGCACGTGCTCCAGAGTAGGTTGCATTTGGTAATTTAGAAGATATTCAAAACCAAACCTGGGCATGTAAGTTTAAGTTCAAATCTAGGACAGACCAGGGACAGCAGATACAAAAAGTTGTTGAGATTTCCTGAGCCTTCTCTGGTGTTCAGAATGGAGACAGAATTTCTGTATCGTCTCAGACACGTACTCCCCCCAAAAAACACACACAAAAAAAATATATCTATTTCATAATTAATGATAACACATCTTCACCTAGTGCAAATATTGATACACCAAAGAGCGGGTTTCAGAACAATTTAAATCAGTTCAGGATGGCATCCATTCTTTCCACCCATTCTGCCTTTAGTGCAAAGAATTTTTAAATTACTTGTTAAAGTTGTCTTTATTTCAAGTGATAAACACAAGCAAGTACACAGGGAAATGTGTACTCATCAACGTACGATAAAGTCCATGAACTTTTGAAAGACACGTTTAAAAAACATTCAGGCCATTATATTTATATACATGAAAGATGGACTTGAAAGAAAACAACAAAACAAAACAAAACAAAACAAAAAGACTTGGGTACAGTATCGAGCGAGTATCGCTGCAGGGTCTGATCTTGCAAACTCTTTTACCTCCAAACAAAGTCAGTGATGTAATTTGCCTCGGTTTTTTTCCAGAGTGCCTTACGGACAGCTTAAAACAGGAATAGACATAAGCAGATCACTGCTTTTTTTTCCCTTACTCTTTCACAATTTTATTAGCATTAGCACTACTCTTGTATCTGCCAAATCTTCTGAACACGGCCAGTTGGCAATACAAATAGGTGAGAGATCTGCCCCATCAGGGACCTGGGGACAAGATTTAGTTTGTATCGGGGAACAGGATCCCTGACTGGACATTAACCTTTGGATGAAACTAAGACAGGATGAGAGAGGCCTAGCAGTGTCCCCTCCACTATCACAATGTTGATGGCTGGACATGGCACGCTGTCTAAAACCTTCAGAATTCTGAAGGAAAGAACAGAGAAGAAAAGCATGAATGAGAGCATCTGGCTGCAAGATGAGAAACTGAGCTGATGGAGATCCTGAGAACAGACCAGCCCTGAAGACAGCGACCACCTTCCCCTCACTAACGCTCGAGATGGAGAGGCAGGCTGATCCAGTCCTGGAAAACAGCTCTGAAGATCCAGTCTCTCAGTACCCACTCATAATGTGGACGCAGTAACAGCCAGCACCATCTGCTAATGCACTCAGGCAGACAAACGAAGAGCAATACACTCGCTGGTCAGTGTGCCCTTATCACAGACAACTGTGTTCTCATAGGAGACGAGATTTGATTTCAGCCTGTTGTTCATCTCAGACTCAACCACCATATTAATTGCATGTGATGCGCTGTAACAGATGAACTGAAAGCTATTTATGAATCCTCACTGTTTTGAGCATATAAACTGTATTCCAGAGGAAGCCACATGCCTGGACTTCTTTAACCACAATGGAGAGAAAGGCTGAGGAAGGCATCTGGTGCTACCAGCCAAAAGACAGAGAGAACTGGAAAACAAACCCTGTGGTAAATGCTGTCTGGCAAGTCAGCAGCAGAGGAGAATCTAAAGGCTCTTCAAAGAGGATGTATCGCCATGAAGGAGCAGGTTAGTTAAAAACTGATACCACATTTGCACACGAAGCTGAGCATCTCCTCCAAACTGGTCAGACACAGCTGTACCCAAATGCTGCAATGTCACTTACTTATATCACTGAACTCCTCGTGGTGATCAAAGTAAGGTACATTCCAGTTAAATCAAACAGACACTGTGATGGTGACAAGTTTGACTTCCAGGACACTACAGAAAGCACAGAGTCACCTTTAAAGCACACACCTCTTCCAAAAAATACAACCTTTCAGCCTGCCTTTGCATTTCTATTTGCCTTAAGGGATATATCCATGAGCTTCATGAAATCTTTTGATGCTGTAAAATACCTGAAAAGGAGGATTTTGTATTTTAAGTGTCAGGAATCTCTACAAAGCAAAGTCTCTTCTAGCACAAAAATTCAATCACAGTGTGGAAATGTGCCTTTCAGAATTTAACAGACTCAAATGGCTCCCCTTGTTGCTCATTAGAACAACATAATCGTGCCTGCCAATACAATGATGCTGAAAGATTTTCAAATAAAGTCAATCAAACCCTTCACCCGTCTCCAGGCTCTATTTTTTTTCTCTGGTAATAGGAAATAACTTCTGCAAAACTTCTTTCCTGAGAGGAAAAGGTTTTAACCCTGTCGCTCCCACAGCTGACAAGACTTTCATCTTCTACCAATAATGAGGTTTTTAGGCAAGGGTCACTAAAAATGTCAGGAGTATATTGCATCACATGCCCGCACAACTTACGGGTTTGGTGAAAAACCTCATCAGTCTGCCACTGGAGACACGATGGGAGATGGTGAGGGGGAAAGAAAAGCTAGTAGCAGGTATCTTCAGCAAAACTTAAAG
>WEIS01005996.1:0-22767 GCA_013389965.1 Todus mexicanus | reverse complement strand
CCCACCCGCAGCCCCCCGCAGCCCGCCGGGCCGGCCCCGCCCGGGCCGCCGCCCGTAGCCCCCCCGGTGCTGGGCTTCGCCCCGCGGTGCCTTTCCCTTCCCTCCGTCCCTTTTCTGCTCCCCACGGGTTNAAAGGAAAGGAAAGGAAAAAAATATAATCAATCAAACATAAAAGAATCAAGGAGCAACACAGCCTGGATGCTTGATGCTTTCAGCAGCCCGGCCCCACGGTTGTTCTCCTCTCGCTCCCACACCCTCCACTGCGACTTTCCGCTCCCCACCCACTCCCGCAGCCTCCNGAAGGGGAGCGCTGCCCCCCACCCGCGGGGGCCCGGACCCGCTGGGACGGTATTTATAGCGAGGGGAACTTTCCCAATCGGTTTCTTTGTTGTTGTTTTTTTTCTTTTTTCTTTTTCTTTTCCCTCTTTTATTTATTTATTTATTTACTTACTTTAAAAAATGTAAATGCCGTAATATCTATTCGTTTCTAAAACAACGAAAACCGGTTCAAAATCAGCGCCCCTGTGCCGACCTCACCCATCAGCAAGTAACTAATCTGAGCTCAGGTGTGAACGTTAAAAGAGCCCCGAGATTCCACACCTTCATTCTTTTCTTTTTTTTTTTTTTTTTTCCTGATCAAGAAAAAGGTATTTAGCGCTGTTTTTTTTTTTTTTTTTTTTTTCCCTATAAAGAAAAATGTATTTAGCGTTGTTTTTTTTTTTTTTTTTTTCTAAGCTTAAGGGACACGGAGAAGAGCACCCAGCGTAGGTCGCGGTCCCGGGAAATAGTGGCGGTTGTAGTGGCTGAAGAAAAAGAGATTGCGGTTCCTTACCCATTGCTGTCTTAGCCATGGTGGGATGTGCAGCGTCTCAGAGGTGGTGAAGGCAAAGGGGTCCAGCTACAGCAGTGGAGAGAGGGAGAGAAGACTGAATAAGGCACTGAGTCAGCAGAGTGGGGCTGTGCAAGAGAAGGAGCAAGAGGCAGGAGCCCATGAATAATTATCACTCCGCTACCCAAGCAGATTGGCTCTAGAGGTCCCCTGACATGACTCTTGCAGAGCCAGAATCTCCGGGTATTAAATATTGATCCACCAATGGTGCTGGAGTACAAAGTGCCAGAATGCAGTTTGAAATGGAAATCAGTTCTTGAATGCTTCCCCCCCCTCGGTCTGGCTCTAATAGTACATTCCATGTCAAATGTTTTATGTCTTACATGAAAAAAGCCTATTGGTGTTGAAGGCTCTGCTGTTGCTACCTGTAAAACATGCACAAATTCATTTTAACGTGTTTTATTCTCAAGACGGGACAAAAACCATATATAAATGGACAAATTCAAGGGGTTTTTAAAACTCTTTCAGTAAAACAGCTGCTCAGATTATTTTTACCTTTGCATCCCCTTTCCTACCAATGCATACAGATACCACATACAATTGTTTTCTATTGAATGCTTCTGCATTTCAGTAATTGTTTTAGTATCCCCAGACCTATCCCTCGACAACCTGAACTCTGCTAAAACTTGGGCAATGGCAACTGGACCTGCTCACACTCTCAAAGGGCTCTGGAAAGCCAAAACCAAGATAAATGTGAAAAGAAGTCAATAACCGCTTCAGTCATGTACTTCCCTGATTACTCCATGAGAAGAGATGGACATGTTCTAAGGATTCTTTACATTAATTTTAAGGATTCTTCATCCCCAGCAAGAGGAAAGCCAGTGACATGACTGACAGCCAGTAAACAAATGAGTTTAATTTGAATTCTTGCTAGAAACATGGCAGGGATGGGACCTGTACACCTCCTAGGGCTAGAAGCTGTTGCTGGCCTAGAGAAAATATTATCCATGACAGTGGTAGAAGAGGAGGACACTTCACCTTGACCTTCTCATCCTTACACTGTCCAGCTGGAGCTCATTTGCCCCTTCCAGGGGAAATCCAGCTTTATTGTCAAAGCTTGCAGTGATAACAGACTCCAATGCTGCCTGCAGAGAGACGGGGCATAGAGCAAATTTTCAGTTTGGAATTTGGAGGACATTACTTGTGGGGTTGTTTCATGGTGTGTATGGCTGGGTGAGAAACGTGAGCAGAAGTCTCCAGGGTGGAGCTGTGTTGTCCCAGAGCAGGCAGGGCATTGACACCGATCTGCTTCCTTCAGCTGTGCCATTTGCAGCTGCGCAGTCCATGCACTGTGCCATCACTGGGATGCTCCTCCTCTGTGTGTGTCTCCCTAGAACAGATAATACAGGATTATGCTTTTCCAGCTTCTCTGAGGGCAGGAAACAGCATCATTTCGGGTTGTTCAGCCTGGAGAAGAGAAGGCTCCAGGGAGACCTTGTAGCAGCCTTCCAGTGCCTAGTGGGAGCCTACAGGAAACAGGGAGGGAATTTTTACAAGGGTGTGTAGTGATAGGATGAGAGATAATGGTTTCAAACTGAGAGAGTAGATTTAGATTAGATGTAAGGAGGGAGTTCCTCGCTGTGAGGGTGGTGAGACACTGGAACAGGTTGCCTGGAGGAGTTGTGAATGCCCCTTCCCTGTAAGTGTTCAAGGCCAGGTTGGATGATGGGGCATGGCAGGGGGTTGGAGCTAGATGGTCTCTAAGGTGCCTTCCAACCCAAACCATTCTATAAGCAAAGCAGGGCTCAGGGTGTGAATCTGAGGTGGGCTTTCTCTTTTGAATCACTGTTGACGATTTCTGAATTGCGGAAACTATTTTTTTTCTTTAAATGAGAATAGTAAAGTCTGGGAGTGAGTCTGGGAAGAGAAACATCCCCAAACTGTACAGCATGCCCAGCCAGAAGCGTGTGATTCATTAGTGTGTAAGCTGCAGCATGGCAGATGCTGTGATGGCTCCTTGCTGAGGCACCTTGACTGGTTGATGGGATGCAATGAAGTGGATTTGCTGGAGGCAAGGGTTGAGCTGTCTTCCTGGAAGGCCTTGCCCTCATGGCGAGCTGGAAGGTGGCTCCGGGGCCCTTGCAGCCTCTTTGGGGTGGAACACTTCTGGGCCTCCACCTACGTGGCTGCATGTGGGGTGGGGTGAGCAGAAGAGAGATCTGATTGTGCCGGAGTGTCTGTAATGAGAGCAGCTTGTTCCTGAAAGGAATGGTGAGGAACGACAGAGTGCTGCGCCTGTAAGGGCCAAGGGAGGGGAGCGGCTCACAGGGCCAAGGGAGCCTCCGCTTGAGAGACACGCTTCCCCAACCCCGTACTGTGCCAGGGGTGGCCCTGCCCTGGGCTCAGGCGGATGCTCGGCTCGACTAAGCTGGGCTCGGCTAAACTGGGCTCGGCTAAGCTGGGCTCGGCGCTGCGCGGGGCGGTGCCCGTGCGCTCTCCGTGGTGCTGGAGAGCAGGGGCGGCCGGGAGGGGAGGGACCCCCAGGGCTGGGGCGGGGCAGACACCGGGACTGCGATGCTTTGCTGTATCTCGGCCCGGCTCCTCTCCCCCCGCCGGCGCGCCTGGCACGCCCGGCAGGCAGCGAACCCGCCCTGGCATCTGCCTTTTTTCTTTGGTGCAGTTTTTCCCCTCCTCCTGCTGAAGGCGCCGCAGAGGCCGGCGGGCAGAGCGGGCGGGTCCCGGCTGGCAGCGAATTCCCGCAGCCTCTGCTCCCTCTCGCCTTCCCCGCTGCTCCGCAGCAGCGAGGAACTGCGTGGCCATCCCTGGCGTGTCAAACCCTTGGCATGTCCGGGAGCAATGATTAGACACTCCATATATCATTTCTGCCACCTTCTAATGTTGTGTCTAGCATACATTTTAGACGAGAGTGAATCAAATTCTAGCATGTCCTAGCAGGGCTGAGACTTCTCATTTGACAGACTGGGTTGACATCTCGGTTGAAGTTAAAATCCATTTGCTGCCCAGCCTACCTGCAGGTCTGAGGATGTACAGGCTGTAAGGGATGCTGAGCAAAGCACTCCTTAACTGCTTCTAAACACCAGTGGGATACACCTGGGGCTTTCATTCCCCTCTTGTTGGACACTTCTTCTGTGGTCTTGGCCAGATCATTAAAAAGCTTTTGTTCTTTTCCCGATTTTTTCTTTTCTCCATTTGTTAGAAAGGATCTTACTTTTTACCCCCTTGAAGAAAAGGAAGAAGGGGAGGTGACACCGGAAAGATGTTTATGCAGCATTTTGAAGGCTATTGTTACTAGGTAAATTAACTACGTTGGCACTGAAACGATGCACATGGCAGAGGTGGGGTTAGGTCATGAATCTTTTAGTCTCTGCCTGTGCTTTATATTTCTGCTGCACAGGCTGAAAGACTGCGGCTTTGTTTAGCTTTCATAAGTGATTTAAGAAACTCAGCTTTTTCTTACTGACTTTTGGGACACTTATTTACACTTTGCCTTTTGTCGTTAGGAAATGTAATGGATCTTATTTAGAACAACTGTTTTTTCTGTTGCTGTCCCCCCCCCTTTTTTTTTTTGTCACTCCTACTTCTTTAGATCTCCTGGAGCAATTTCAATTCGTGTCTATGCAATTTTAGAAAATTAATTAATCATTAGTTCATGATTAGCTTGTCTTCATCCTTATTACTTCAAACCTCACACCAAAACCTATTGTAAAAGATATTATTCCATCTGTACCATGAAGTCCTCAGAAGTCAGAGAAGAATGGTGCCTGTGCAACCTTAATTACCCTTCTTATGCATAAATATCATGATATGGTTGTTAATTATATATTCCGGTGCTGCTTTTCCCACCAGATTCTTCCTATGTGTATAACAAGGTGGATGGTAGTTCTTTGGTGAACATTGTTGTTTTATTTTCATTCTGCTCTCATAAACCAGAACCTTGACACAGTCCTCCGTGCCCTTGAAAACATGGGTACAATGAAGATTTTCTTGCAGGAATATTTGCTAGAATACTTTTCTAACACAGGTGAAAAAAATCATTTGTCTAGCCTTATTCTTCACTGCAGGTTAAGTATAGATTAGAAAATGTAAGCATAGTTTGCATGTCAGTAAGCAACTAAATCCTGTGTGTTTTAATGTGAAATTTAGAGAGAGAGGACTACAAACAGAAGCATGTGTGGTTTGGGCTTTTTTTGTAACTTAATTTTTTTTTTCCAGAACACTATAAATACACTAAACAGATGAAAAGCTTGGCGGTGTACTTAAAGCACAGGAAGAAAAAGAGCACTGATACATATGCAGAACTGTGGCTTGTATCTGAAGCATGGTCACCATTTTCTTCTTGAATTATTCTTTCATTTCTCTATGTAACACTCGGATTATAAAGCAGTAAAATGCTGTTATGTTTCGATTAGCATTTCTCCATTTCTGCAATGGTGTTTTTTTGCTGGGCAGAGCCTGTCTAAAAATCATCTTGTTAAAGGCTGATAGTGGCTTGATAAGCCAGCTGCACACACTGTCACTATTAGTGAGTTCAGTTGCTGCTCATTCTACATACCCATTGGAACAGCACAGCTTTAGTGCTCGCCTGGTTTCCTGCAGGCTTTTGTATTTGCACGGCTGCACATGGTGTTCCTTTCAGCAGTATTCAGCATCACCGGGAGGAAGCTGAATAATGCTATTACGGTATTTGTGGATTTTTTTTTCCCCCCTAGAAATCTGTAAGCAATGGCTTAGTGCTAGCATGGGGACTGTACATAATGAGATCTCACTCAGCACCCTTGCCCATGAGACATGAGCTAGAAGCTGTGCAAGGCTGTATGGTGGGAGTGGCTCCGTTGCATCTAGCCTCTGTCCTGTGCTGCAAACACATAAACTGCCGTAGGCCTTGTGGGGGAATATGGGGCAAATCAAGGCAGAAACCAGTTTTGTGATTCTGAGCAATGACTGCATGTTCATGAGACCATGAGAACTGTTGTGTGAGATCAAACCAAGGAGCCATCTATCCATTATGCTGTAAATTGTGTGTCTTCCCCTTCTGTACATCTTGCTCCACCAAATAACAGGATTTTCTAGTCAGTGATGATTTTGGCTTGGGTGAACCTGTCATCAGTAGTTCTTAGAGGAGGCAGCTCAAACGGGTATCCCAGTGCCTGTGGGCCTGTTTTGGTTTACTCATCCTGAGCCATCTCCAGGTAGGTCATCACTGGGCTGCTTCCCTCCATCCTTGTATATGTTCAGAGTGTTCAGGGGAGTGCTGTTAGAGATGCTCAGCTTGATGTCCACCTGTGAATTCCTGTTTGCTACATTTAGTCATTTGACTCTCTCCTACCTTCCTGTTTGCACTTCAATATTCCCTTGTGTTTATTTTACATAGCTCCTTTAACCTTTATGTCGCTGTTCACAGGTAAAGTCTTAGGGGTTTTTGTTTATTTTTTTTTTTAATTTTTATTATTATTTTTTTTTTAGGGAAGAGTTGACACCTGTCTCTGAAATTGAAAACCATGTAGAAAGAGCAGCCATAAATAAGAGTAGCGTCAGAGTGCAGGCATATTGGATAGAGCTCCCGTTATTCTCCTAGTATATGCGGTTTGAGGCTTTCCTGTGGTCTTTCCACATTTAGTAACCCTTTAATTACACATTTAGTCCAGTCTCTCCCTATTATCACTGGCTGCAGGTGAACACTGGGGGAAGGCGGCATGCCCCAGGGATCCTTCCAATCACTGACTACTTTCAGGGAATCCCTGAACTCCGTATGGTTTTGCTACTCAGTAACCCCTGGTGGAACTTGCTTTCTTCTGCAGTGTCCGCAATGTTCCATGGTGGTTGGTTCCCCAGAGCGGCTGCTTGCTGTGTAAAGAGCTATCTTCTTTTGCCTATTTTAAGCACGTGTTCTACCAAGACCCATTATGTTCATCTATGTATGACATATTAAGTGCACTTAACGTGCTAGAGTCATCGGATTCTTCACTCTTTAAAGTAAAAAGTAATGGAGGGAAGAAAGTCAAACCCAATGCTCCTTTTGGAAAAGTCAGAGACAAGTAAATGTTGCAGAAATGGCTAGATTAGGCTGATGGGGGACACTACCACCCACTGCACCTCAGAAGTTCACAATAAAATTTTCATAGAAAAACAAAAGTGCCAATGCTCACCAGATCTAAATCACAAGATCAGGAGGCCTAGTTTGAAAGTATCCTCCCAGTGTCTTACTGAAGTGAGGTATATACTGGCCTGTTTCTGATTTAGTTTCCTGACAGTAGTTTTCCGAACAGAAAAATGCCATGTGTAATAAATCAACACCAGAATTGTACTGCGAAGTGCCTGATTCACTTTGCTTTGTCTCTCTTACTGTTGTTCTTTCCCTTCTTTCTATTGCTTAAATTAATTGTGACTGCTGGCTTGTTATCAGCTGTTGCATCAGAGCTTTTGTCTCACACCCCTTGGAGAACACCAACAGACCATTTGATACTCCAAGTATATTCTAGACTTTTTTTCTCTATATAGTCAGGCGTATCCATAGATATGTGTGGTTTAGGACAATCAGTGTTATGTTATTGCTGGCTCTCAAACAAGGATTGATCCAGTTCTTGGTATCAGGCTCATCATCTACTCTTTTTGCAGCTAAAATTTATTTTTACTTACTTGGTGATTTATCACAGTAAGGACAACAGATGATGATTAAGTAAAAATATGCTGAGGACTGATAAAACAGACTTAGAAGATATTAACTGCATTTGGGTGAAATTCACACTTAGAGGGAAACAGTATCAGAAAATCACTTTGAGGATGAAGTGTTGGAGAACTTTTTTATTTCTAGTCTTTCTCTTAGTGAGTTAAAAAGTTTACAGAAAATTTCATGTAATGACCATTTTTGCTCACAGATTTGCCAGACTTCATTATTTTCATCTGGTATTTTCAGTGTTGCATGCCCATTGATTTTTGTTTGTGTTTGAAAAGAAGTCAACTGAGATGTCTTAGCTGATTTTGAGGAAAAATTTTATGCAATAGGACAATGTTTTGTTCATTCTGGTGATCTTTTCTTGGAAATGCAGTAGCATGTGCTATTCTGCAATAGACAGTTGAAATGTGTCAGGCAACTGTTTTGGTAGCAGAGAGATGGACTGTCGTTTCACTGTAAAAATCCACTTAAAGGTGGCCACATCTTGATCCTTTAGAAAAAAAGTGTGTTTACGCTGTTTTTGGAGACACTTGCTAAAACCTTAGTAGCTAAAATCTCAGGAATTTCTCTCCTCACTAAGCATGCTTTATTTTTATTTTTTTTTTGTAACAGTGTCTGTCTCATCTTCTGGGCCTGAGAGCTGGTCAGGGAAATAGGAAATGGGATGGACTAAATGCTAATTATGAAGAGCACGAAGACAGAATAACAACTGGAGTAATGAGGGAAGGCAAGCACTGGCTGGACAAAGGAACTGCAATGAAGAAGCCTTTGGGAGCATGGGTAATCAGGGTCACAGAAGCAGACTAGGAAAAGAGTAGGGTTGTGAAACAGGACCTGGCATCTATTTGCTGAAGAGATGAAGGACAAGGATTTGTGGAATAATGTAGGGAGGTAGTTGCTTGGCAACCTTAATTCGGTCCCCATATGATATGTGCGTGATCACATTGTTTATGCAGGATTCCTGGCTCAAGTGTTGTGCAGGGTTGACCTGCTCTAGGGACGTACTAGGGCTGTGCAGGAGAGACAAGCGATGTCCGTATGAATCCTGCCTCATTTATTACTTGAGCTGGGAAATCATTAATGAATGAAGCAAGGGAGGGTAAGGGCAGGCCATGTGACTGAAATAATGTACTGTTGCACTGGACTTTTATCATCTAGTGCTAATACAGCCACTTAAACTAGTTCTATGATCTCTGTATGTGGAAGCTCTAATAGTCTAATAGCTTCTAATTATTTAGTTTTTAATGACCAGGTTTAGAGTCCTTAATCTAATTTGCTTAGCAGTCACACCTGCGACTGATGCTGCAACCTCTGTGTTTGAAATATTGTTAAATAGTTTTAAATTACGGCTGTGATGCCTCAGGACATCTAAAATCAGTGAATACCTCTGTCTTTAATTTATCTGTGCCTCCACGCCCTCTATTTTAGACAGCAGTGCTGCCTTTTCTTTGGCAATGTGGATTTTTGTGAAGCTAAATTCATTTGCATTTGTGTAGCACTCAGATATTGAAGTGATGAGCAGCATTGAGAAGCTCTGGAGAAAATTAATAATTCTGCCACCGTAACCCAATTGAATAATGGGCAGTAAACAAAGCATGGACCACACACTGAGTTATGAGGTGAAAGCAAGATATTGATTAGCTGTTTGGCGAAGGAAGCAGTGGTCCTATGCAAAAAGAGTGATTGAAGACTGTGTCAAAATACACAGATACAAGATGTTATTACCACCCTTGTACAGGACAGATTTTCGCGAGGGGAATTAGGTAATGTACCAATGTGCTGTGTGCCTTCTTCTGTCTCTAGGGCAGTGTTAGTTGTTTGGATAGTATGTGATTTCTGATTTATGATGAGTACTTCAATGGCTGTACTCCTGTTTTAAATTTGTAGGGTTCATGTGTGCACTTTGTGCTGAGGGTACAAGGTGATGGAGTTTTTGGAGGTTCCTGTCTCTTGTGGGAATTAACTCCACGCTATGCCTCACATAATCACTGCCTCTGAGTAGTATGTTTGGGTACCCTAGGGGTAAACAGTGCTTAGGTAGATACCTGATAGGTATCATGGAAGATAATTACAATTCATTAACATCTTGTGCCTGGCTGGAGATTAGATAAACGTCTTTAATGCTACTGTTCACAAGGAAAAACATCTTATAGAAAGAATTCCTGCAGGTAAAGATCTACAGGCTTATTAACTCAGTATAAAAATGGTTTAAAGAAAATAAAAAATTGTTTGCTTTTGTGTCGACCTTTCATTTTGATTACTGATACACACAAAGTGTTTTTTTGGTAGTGTCTGCTTGTAGGTAGTGCAAGTATGGGGCTCGGTAGGAGTCTACTTTTTGGAGCACATAAAATTTCTCCCCATGCTTGTTGGTTTAGCTCTGAACTTGCAAAAGCCCAATGTACCACTGGAGTTCCAGCTCTGTATCATGGAGTATTGTTCTGGCATACATCTGTTCTGTGCCTTTTTACTTTTTCTTGTTTTTATTTTTATATGAAGCTCTGCAAGGCCTGTGTGGTGCAGTCCCATGTCCTGCCCCTTCATTTTTTCTCCAGTAGCATAATTAAAACAGACCTTTGTGTTTGCCACATGGAGAAGCTGGTAAAAAGCCAGTGCTACCAGCAGCCTATACTACTTATGCTTTTTGCTTTGCATAGTGGTTTCTTTTTTCATGTCTGGAGTTTGTATGTAATCATTATGTTCAGAAGGAATGAACCTTTTCCAGTAAATCTTCACACAAAGAAGTAAAAGTCTTATTAAACCACAGAACTTGAAAAGACCGTGAGCTATTATTCATATGAGCTAATTCAACAGCCAATTAACACAGTAACTCACTTTTATCTTTTCTTGGGCTGAAAAATTTCTGTCTGACTTCTGATTTCCTATACATTCAAATGTTCTTAGATTCAAGTCAAGGGCTCTAACTTTAGCGAGAAAATGAAAAAGAGCAAAAGCTGCCTGCCTTTGTCGATGACTCCATGGTATGTACCCATTGTAATAACCAAACACAGGAAATCATATTAGATCAAAACTTCCAGTTCAGCAGCTGAATGGGACTGGTTAGGAGTGCATTTTTATACTGGCTTTTAAACTTTAATTCAAATTGTTCAAAAGTGCTTTGACGTGTGGGGTTTGGAGTAGACTGCTATATTCCTGTAGAGAAGCTGCCAGATAAAGGTCTGGATGGTAACCTACAGATTACAGCTTCACTCAACACATGAAAGCTGTTTTTATCTGAAAGGTGAAAAGGAGAGATGATTGAGGGACATTCTTGAACAAATGAAGTTCTAAGCTGAAGAGTGAAGCACTCTCTTTCTAGAGAAGATTCAAGTAGGAATCTACATTGGCTGATGAATATGTATGTACTCCTATTGCCAGCCACAGACGTATTCTGTGAATTTCTATAGGACATCAGCTTCCAAAGGCTGGTAGCTTTTAGAATTAGGAATATTTAATTACCCGAAATTTCAGAATGAAGAATATCACATATATATGAAGGTTTGCAGTAAAAGTCCAGCTACTAACTCAATACTTTTGCTGTCCTTGGCATTCTAACATATCTCTAAAGTATAAGTAATGTTTTGGTGCTGACTGAAGCTCACAAAACAAAGAAAACTCAGGCTGTAAACTCTCCTCCTTTTGAGGCTGTTCCATTAAAATATTGCAGTGTGTATGTGACATAAGATCCTGCAATATGAGGAGGGTGCTACAAATGTAACAATCTGTATTTCAGGATGGTGTCTTTAAGCTCTTGGATTTATAGATAGAATAGTTAGGCAAGGATCAAATCGCATTCTTTCATAGAATTATAGAATCGTAGAATGGTTTGGATTGGAAGTGACCTCTAAAGGTCATGTAGTCCAACCCCCCTGCAGTAATCAGGGATATCCTCAACTAGATCAAGTTGCTCAGAGCCTCGTTTAGCCTCACCTTGGATGTCTACAGGGACGGGGCCTCCATTACATCCCTGGGTAACCTGCTACATTGTTCCACTACCCTCCTGCTAAAGAACTTCTTGTTAACATCCAGTCTAAATCTACTCTGCTCTAATTTAAACCCATTGGCCCTTGTCCTTCCACTACAAGCTGTTGTAAACAGGTCCTCTCCAGCCTTCTTGTAGGCCCCTCTCAGGTACTGTTAGTTCTCCTTGAAGCCTTCTCTTCTCCAGGCTGAACAACCCCAGCTACCTCAGCCTGTCCTTGTAGGAGAGGTGTTCTAGCCCTCAGATCATTTTTGTGGCCCTGCTCTGGGCCTGCTCCATCAGGTCCATGTTCTTCCTGTGCTGAGGGCTCCAGAGTTGGATGTGGTATTCCAGGTGGGGTCTTACCACAGCAAAGTGTCAGAATCACCTCTGTCAGACCGCTGGCCACACTTCTTGTGATGCAGCCTAGGACGCAATTTGCCTTCTGGGCTGCAAGTGCACACAGATGGCTCATGGCCAGCTTCTCATCCACCAGCACCCCCAAGTCCTTTTCAGCAGGGCTGCTTTCTATCACCTCATCCCCCAGCCTATATTGATGGGAAGGATTGTTCTGACCTAGGTGCAGGACCCTGCACTTGGTCTCGTTGAACCTCTTGAGATTCATCTGGGCTCACCTCTCCAGCTTGTCCAGGTCCCTCTGGATTACATCCCATCCCTCTGGCATATTGACCGCACCACTCAGCTTGGTGTCATCTACAAACTTGCTGATGGTGCACTGGATCCCGCTGTCTATATCGTTGATAAAAATACTAAACAGCACTGGTCCCGGTATGAATCCCTGAGGGACACCACTTGTCTCTGATCTCCATCTGGACTTCAAGCCACTGACAAGTACCCTCTGAATGCTACCATCCAGCCAATTTCTTGTCCACTGGACGGTCCACCCATCAAATCCATATCTCTCCAACTTGTCAAGTAGGATGCTGTGGGGGACTGTGTCAAAGGCCTTGCAGAAGTCCATATCCTTGTAGAAGTCCATATTCATAGATCATCCCATGTCCATTGATGTAGTCACTCCATCATAGAAAGCCACTGGGTTAATCAGGTAGGACTTGCCCTTAGTGAAGCCGTGCTGTCTGTCTTTGATCACATCTCTGCCTTCCATGTGCCTTATCACAGCTTCTAGGAGAATCTGCTCCATGATCTTCCCAGGCACAGAGGTGAGGCTGACAGTTCGGTAGTTCCCAGGATTCTCCTTCTAACCTTTTTAAAAATAGGTGTAATGTTTCCCTTCTTCCTATCACCAGGGTCTTCACCTGACTGCCAGGTCATGATGTGGATCTTTTGAAATTGCTTATTAGATACCTGGTTAGCAGTGGAATTCTGGCAACAGGACTCACTTGAGCCAGAAAACTTTGATCTCCTTTAGCTGCAGTCCTTGCTACACTGACCTTCATACCTTTGCAGACAGACAGAAGAGAATAGTAAAACATAAAGTCTCTTCCTTCCATTCATTGAACAAATACACAGTTACTCTTGCATTCTAACAACTATTTGGCAAAATGATGCTTACTTTCCTAAAGCTTTTCTAGAGAAGTATCTAGTCTTCACCTGAACGCACTGAGAGATGAAGAAGTCCTCTAATCTTTGTGAGAAATGATGTCTAGTTTCTAATTTGAATTTCTTCCTTTTGGGTCCATTTTCTGAATTTCTTTGTGTTGTTTCCTGTTTTAGTTTCCAGTCTCTTCTAAGTCATTTTCCTGAAAAGCCGAAGTGATCTGTCCCTCTGTTTCTTGCTTCAAGGCAATATCTTAGGTCTGAGCTTTACAGCTGCTATTCCATTTCTGTCCTTCTTTTTTTAACAGCTTAGAAAAAAAAAAAAAAGAGGTAGTAGACAGGAACATTTTATTCTAAAATGATCTCATCAACAGGCAAAAACTGCTTCTCTGTTTCTGCTCATTTATATTCTTTTCACGTGTTAAAAAATTGTACTAACTTCTCTTGCCATAATGCAGATGCTAAAGAGTTCATGCCATTTCTCTGCTGGGACTTACAGATCCCTTTCAGATCCTACCTTCCAGGTTATTGTTCTCTGTTGTGTTGGACTGCCTGTTTCTGGATCCAGACCTTTGTATTCGAACATATTAAAATACAAATTTGTATTATTTGCAAAATATAGTATTTATTTTTCCAGACCTGTGACACAGGTTCCAGTGTGTTGTAGTGATGATCTACATCTTCATCACTATAGTAAAGGGTTAAAGTTAACTGATAAAAGAAATAAATCAAGTGGTTTTTTACATCTGATTTTTAATAGTGTGGTTTCATCGCATATTAGATCCTGCAATTTGTGTGTCTCGTAAGTAGCTTCATATTCATATGTAGGTAAGCATAAGATACCTGAAGTTAATGGGAAACACTCCCTGACTTCACTAGGAGAAGCAGGAGGTTTCTCACGAGGCCACTGCATGAGTGTGAAAATATTTGGATGTGGAGATGTCTGCAGGGAGCTGGGGCATAGTGTCATCCTGCTAAGTACCATGCTTAATTCTTGAACAGTTTCATTAATTAGACTTATTGAAGGTGCAGTAAAGGCTCCAATCAATAGTGTCATCAGTTCATAAATTTTTAAGCCTGGAAAGGGCTGTTACTTTCTCTGAGTCATTCTGCAAATAATTATTTATGAAGTCACAAATTTTATTAGTATTTTCATATCTACTAGCATTAGTTTTATAGTCCCATTTAGGTCACTGACAAATGCTGCTTCACATCTCATTTAAAGTAGATCCTTTGCTGGGAACCTGTCTAAAAAGTACCTCTTGAAATAAAGATGCTGTGCTTGTATTTGTTTTTTCAGTCTCTCTGGTTAATCAGCCTTTAGATATTTAATATGGTTACATTTATTCAGAGCATTTGCAAAAATCAAAACACCAAATTAGTTCAAGTTGAAATGTATTTTACAGAAATCTGTTATATGAATATAACAAATTTTTATCCCTCATTAGCTTTTGCATGATACTGCATAAGTTGTAATTCCTACAACTAAGTAAATACTTTTTTTTTTTTTTTTTAAATGGGATACCTAGGTATTATGTGGATCAATGAAGTATTCCTGTATCGTCAAAACAGTTCAGACTCCAGTCACTGGGTTTTACTTGCAATTCTTCCTCTGGCAACAGATTTTAAAAATGGAAGAAATTAAATTGTCTGAAAGGATGATAAGAATCCTGAGCAGCAAAAGGAATGCAGCATCTGTCACTTCTGAAAAACATGTATCTCTATTGATAAGTAGAAATAATTTTGAAAGTAAGTAAGGCATATTTTTGAGACCTCAAATTTTCAATTAAATAATACATTTAATCTGACATTATTAAACATCAATTATGGCAGCAGTAATTCTAAAGTGAAAATCGTCAGCTAGAAGTTTGCAAAGTTCGGTAGGTTTGAACTAATATAGTACAAGCCATGACCTTTTTCATCTTAGTAGTTATCTATCTCACCATTGTAGCAGTAGGATAATAGTTTTCCTATGTCTATGGTGGTTCTAGGGGCTAAGAATTTGCTTTGAATAGACCCTGGAGGAGAAAGGACTCTAGCTTAAAACTGTTTTTTTAACATTAAGGTGGCATAGTTATTTGAAAATTTCAGTTGTGGTGAAGAATGGAATTGCTATGACAGTAATAGAGAGAGCTTTTTTTTTTTTCCTGTTTTTCCTGTTGTGTCAGTGTTAACAAGATACTGTTCCAATTTTACAGTTATGGAATCTGAGGTCAGGTGGAAATGTGCCATTTGAAAGGCCTCACCTTGACAGATAGCACGTTTCACTAAGAAATTTGTTTTCTTTACTCAGGAATCTGGGTGCTTAACTTAACCTTTGTATATCCTTTCATGTAGTAGCTGTCAGTTTTCTATTATAATTTTATTTCATCCAAAGGAATCCATTTTGCATGCTCTAGTCAATGGTAGGATGCCCATTGATAAATAGATTCCTGATAGGAGGGTGGAAGTGTCATGCTTTTTCTGTACAGAAATGAAATATTGTATCCAGTTCATATTCGTTTTTAAAAATCTGTTCGAAGATTTGAGAGATCAAAGGAAAGAACTACCAAAATGATTCATGAGTTGTAAGAAATACCTCATCCCATGAGAAATAAAGAAATTGGCATGTTAGTGAATTAAAAACAAGACTCAGGGGTGACCTCATTAAAATGTGTGAGCATATTCACAATAAGAAAATTCTGAGCACTACAGAAGTAGTGGCTGGAAACTGTCACCAGCCAAATTCAGATTAGAAAGTCTGTGCCTGTTTTTAACACAAAGAGTGATTAATCATTGAAATACATGATGAAGGGAAGAGATGGATACCCCATCTCCCATTTTCAAATTAAGACAGGATGTCATTCTGGAAGATGTATTTAAGTCAAACACAAAGTTATCGAGCTCAGTACAAAGGTAATGGCCTGTAACAAGCAGATCAGATCAGCTGATCACAACTGACACTTCTGGATTTAAGATCTGTGACTCCATGAGATCACTTTTCTGCCAGGAGCTGGGTGAGCAGCTAGTCCTTTTTGTGTGCATCGTAAATTGCAACCACTTGTAAAATACAAGTTGCCCAGCCCCTACGCTGTTACTATTCAGGTGTGTGGAGTACACTCTAGAAGAATTTATTCATGATAATACTGGCAAAATTACCTAGAGAATTCGTTGACCAGAGAAGCTACTGAAGACTGTTGACTTTAACATGTTGTGGATCAGGTGACACAATTTTGTGTATAGACACAGTGTAAAAACTTCCATACCAACTGAAATAAAATTTCCATGTAGCCTTCAAAATTGTTTCCAATACCAGCTTGGATGTTAACAGTGTAGAAAAAGAACATGTATAGAGTGATGTAGCACAATTCACGTTGAAGGGCGCCTCAGGAGGTCTCTGGTCCAACCTGCTGCCCACAACAAGGCCATATTCTGAGGGAGACCAGGTTTTGCACAGCTTCCCAGCTTTTGGTGAACACCACTCAAGAGGTTTCTTAAGCAGCAACTGGAATGCTGTGTTTAGTGTCCTGTCCCTTGAGTTTGGTGTGGGCTATTTATGTGTTGACTGCCCTAAGATTCAGTGATAATGAGTTCCACACTTTAATAGTATACTATACAAAAAGCCCCACTTTGCTTTACTTTAAGCCTGCTCTTCACACCCATAGCTTATCTCGTGAGAAATAACAAATAATCATTTTCCTTCTCCCATGGTCCACATTTTACTAAAGATTATCACAGTCCCCTTCTTTTAGCCTGGTGATAAAATGAAGATATATCTTTTTGCTCTTCCCACTTTAATACATGAGATTAAAATGAGATGCTGATGACATTAAACATAATGCAGCAAACACACTTTGTACCTAAAGGTCTTAGCTATAATGAGTTCTGGCTTCACTCAATAGAAAAGTCTTCTACAAAGCAGAGCCTATTCAGAACTGAGTAAGCTGTGGAAAATCGATTTTCCATGGCTGCTTTGGCCTTGTGCAAAAGCTTAGTGGTTTTTATAGTGTACCAAGTCTTTTGTTTTATGATTTGTTCTGCTTATAAATTATGAGGATTGAGCTACTCATTTACAAAGGACAAACAAATCTTGTGTGACAGTTTAATCACCTAATTAATATCTTAAGTTAGAAGTTTTATTTTATTTTGTTGTATTTGTGGAATTTTGCACATTAACACCTGAGCAGGAACATGTAGTAAAATGTATCATGAATTTATCAAATGTCAAACCCCATGACACAGCTTAAAACCAAGATTTTTACATTGAAATGGTATTTGACTAATTGTCATGTTGTAAAACTGCAGCCCAGTGGAGACTAATGGAAAACTACACTTCAGTGTAGTTCTTGAGGACTGCTCCCAATGCATTAATTAGGAAAATTGCTACTAGCTTAATCAAGATGAGATTGGGTCCAATTTCTTGGAATAACAATCTGATTCTTTTATGCACACTTAGGTGCCATAAATCCTCTGCACATTAGGGTTCCAGCTTTCAAGCCAAAGTGTCGTACGTGGCGAATAGACTTGAGTTCAGTCCTGTGGGCTGCGGATGTTAGTACAAAGAGTGCAGGCCTGAGCAGGGAGCCTGTATTATTTGTTTAATCATGAGCAGAGCTGCATTTCTGCGCTCTGCAGAAGAGCTGGAAACACACGTAGCCCCAACAGGACGGTGAAAGAGCAGTAACAGGCAGCAGGGGCTGGGGAGAAGGAGACACCTGGCTACACCACAGTTCATTTACTGAGGTTGATGGGCACAGTTGCCAGCTCTCAGGACTTGATTTGATTCCCAGTAGGAGATGGAGTTAGTAACCTCGTTTGCCAAGGCTTACAGAGCTACTCTCCGAAGAATTTTGGCTTAGAAGGTTTTTGGCAACAGCATCCCCGAAAGCTGAACATCCCAAGGTGGATGCTAGACTTAGCTTTCACAGGTATCCTGTGTTTGTTTCCCTCATCTTACTGAACTGGAAACAATTGTCATGCTCAGCAGCCCTGCTGGTTTCTCAGCAGAGTTTTTTGAAGTTACTTTGTTGATTCCCTGAATGACATAATTAGAAAGTCAGACATGGTCAAGAAAGTCACAGAATCACAGAATTATTAAGGCTGGAATAGACCTCTGAGATCATGAAGTCCAGCCTATGACCTAACACCACCACATCAACTAGACCATGCCAGTAAGTGCCACATCCAATCTTTTCTTAAACACCTCCAAGCATTCAGGTACAAGTCCCACTCCCATTACTGCAATGGTGCATTGTTTCATTCTGTAGTGTGCCACAGAGCAGCTTTTGTGCGTGAGTGAGAAAGAAATAGAGGAAAAAAAGAATATTGTTCAAGGCTGAAAAATATCTGCTTTTATACTTTTATATCCTTAGACCTGTATTGCATCTTTTCCATGGGATAAAACTAAATTACATCTTTATATACATGTACAAGCTCAACAGTGAGGGAAAATACAAGTATTTGGTTCAGTTAAGTGTTTTGTCTCAGATAGTTTTGAATTTAGAATAGCAAACCGTGATTTGTGTTTATACAATCGTTTTCCAGGTTTCCTCTCTGAGATTGTCAGTGAATGTGTTCATCCCATTCACACAGCAACGATCACTGTAGCGCTGTCAGAGATCGTAGAAGTAATTGTGAGCCTGTTACCATGGTGTGCCCTGCTTCAGCTGCTGGAGTAATAAGCACAGTTCAGGGCAACTATTATGTAAACGTCCTTGAAGAAGCATCAGATGGTGAAAACATCAACAGATGTAAGGATAGGACACACTTATTAAAAAAATAATAAGGTCAATTAATCCATTGAGTTCCCAAAGGAGGAAGAAAAATGACTTCAGGGTAGTTTTACATGAGGAACCAAAGTTTGATAATGGGACCTTCCTTTTTGCAGATCCAGGTGTAAAAAAGAAAAAGGTAGATACCAGAAGTTGAAAGAAGATAATTTCAACCTTCAGGTATAGTTTACATTTTTAACCATAGAGGTTTCAGATAATTTCAGTTATTTCTCAAAAGTTGTGATGGTTTTACCATCACTGGCATTTTTACATGTCAATGTTTTCTTAGAGATATGTTCTTAGCCAAACACAAATCAGGAAACGTCTGTAGTTATAGAAAACATATTGTTACTTTGTCCCAGTACTCTTGGCTTGCTTGGCAATTGCTGAATCACTCACAGCTTTTGACCTCTAAAGGCACAATGATGTTATGTGCATTGACTTGTATGTGGTTGCTCTAAGCATTGTCATGATGTGGGCACGGATACTTCCCTTAGTTGAATCAGTCACGCAGAGAGCATTTCTACGTGCTGCTTGGATCCAAATTATTCTTTGTTGTGTAGCGCTTTCTTGTGCCAGGCCTGTTTCTCTCTGCCCTTTAATCTATTTGCTTGTCCACAGTTGGCACCTGACTCTGACAGCCCCAGGTGAGGTGGCAGGGGAGAAGCAGGGCAAGATGATGCCAGTCTGTGCTGGGGGACCTCTTTCTCTTTGTGCTGCTGGGATGAGGAAACACACCAGGATACACTCTTCAGCTCCCCATAGCAGATCTCTACGCAGTGTATCTAGGTCTGTGGTTTGGATAGCCCGCTGCTGGGACTTACCTCCTCTTTTCTACCTTGGCTAGTCCATGCCTATGAGGGTTCTATATCATTACTGAAATTTGACAGAATCCATTGTACTGTTCTGTGCTTCATAGTCTGTAGCAAAACTGTGTCTTTTATGACACTGGAATACATATAAAAATAACTATAATAATTTCTATGACATTATCTGAGTCTACTTCAGCGAGCATTTGTCAAGTGCCAATGAAGCATACCATGTGTCCTGTCTAGGAGATAGAGCTGCAACAAGGGTGCATCAAAATCCCCCTTTTGGAAGGATCCAAAGAAGGGTTATTACTACTACTAGTAGTAGTAGTAGTTTAAAAAGCAAGATGAAAAGCTGTGATCTGTCATCTCTGTTCCCATTGTTCAATTTTGGAGAGTAGACACTTAGAAATCCCAAGAGTCCTTGGATTTTTTTTTTTATTTTTTTTAATTTTTTGCAAGGCATATGCTAATAAAAAACGTATTATTATATTCCAGGTAACACTGCAGGTTCTAGCAAAGATCTGGGCATTTGTTTATTTAAGTATATTTATTTGTCATGCTGAAAAGACCATACTTAACAATTTTGACTTTCAGTATAGAACCATTAAATCTTGCAGATAGATATAAAGAAAATGCTTGTGCACAGTGAGGATGGGAAGCACTAGAATAGTTACCTAGGAAAGTTGATGAGTTGCCATCCATGGAGATACTTGAAACTTCCTTGGGCACAGCCTTGAGCAACCTCATTAAACTGGAAGCTGGCCCTGCTCTGGGAGGTCTGCCTTAATGACCTAAATTCCTTCTGACCTAAATTATTCTTTAAGATGATTCTTTAAGAAACTTGCAGAACAGCTATGTTTCTTGTTGTGGAGTTAGAGAATTATGACTAGGTTTCCTGCTAATAACTCTACTTCGTGATTTATTTATTTATTTTTAATGCCTGCATCATAGAGTGCATACATAAAGGAAAAGCCCCATAGACACTTTGGTTGGTTTCCATCATGCAGTTTTATGAGAGTAATCATAGGAGCCACAACAGAAAGAACTGCTCACTGGTGAGCACAGCCCTGGAACAGCATACCATACGTGTATGTCTGTACTGGGAAGCTCTCTGAGAGGGAGCATGTGATTCCTTACCTTGTAGATATGTATCCCTACTCATTGGCTAGAGATTGACACTCAGCCAAAACATATTCTGCGTTCTTTTCTCAGATACATCCTTCAATTCTTGGTTACTAGTAAACATTCTAGCTACTGAAGTGCAGTATTACATGGCAAATGTAGGGACATACATTTTTCTATGTACAGGAGAAAGGGTAACATCTCAATGCTGATGTGTTAGGCCTTCAGCTAAAAAGATAACATAATAACAGTGATTGAATGTCCAGCCTATTTAAATTACTGACAGCAATGAAAGATGTGCATTAGTCCACAATTGACTTGATGGTACCCAGCAGAATATTTTTCCTTTTCAAGTTCTCTTTCATCTGACATGATTGCGTTCCCTTTCTATTCTTCCTAGACCTGCTGGGTTTAGAATTAGTCCCGTTAGTCTATTATTTTTCCTTTCAGCAATGACAGCCTCTTTAAAACAGACCCCTTTTACAGAGGTTTTAAAGGTTTTCTGTGGCTTTCACTGAAGTCTGACAGTTACTAAACCATCAGTAAATTCGCCCTGTTACTCTACAAGTCATCATGCCATTCTCAGGATTTTGCCTTCCCTCCAAAGTCTTTCAGGAATGAATTGTCTTGCTCCCTTCCCCTCAGACTTCCTCCCAAACCCTGTCAGCCCTGCTAAGTATTCCTTATTGTTGTAAACATAACGACGCTCTCAGTGCAATAGCTTCACAAGCCATCCTACTCACGTGAGGATGTCTTCTATCACCTGTAAGACAATTGTGACAAGGGATCTTTTGCAGTAAGTCACCAAGCGCAATGTAAATGTACGTTGTTACATGGGGTTTAATAGCAATAAGCCCATAACTACAGAATAAAACCCTTTTGGCAAGGCAGGAATTGAGTAAGAGCTGAGAGTCCTGAGTATAACATCATCATCAAATCCTTGTTAGATAGTTTGTAGCTTATCATGTGAGCTGGCTGGTTTTAGCTTAGTTTCTGCTGCTCTTTCCTGTTTATTAAATCTTTTCTTTATTGTGCTTGTGTTCTTAGTCTTTTTCATTATTTTACAGCATGCCACCCCTTATTTTATCTTGATAACTTCTTCACTGTGTAGTCTGTGCAAAGGGCTTTCAAGATTACTTTCAAGCTGCTTCTGAAATATTTTCAATGGCTTACCAATACTTCTGGTTTTAACTTTTTTTCCCCCCATTTCATGTCAATAATGTTATAATTTCAGATGGCTCATCTTGGTTGAACCTCCATCTATATTGAAGTTTTCTCCTCATGTTGCAATGGGATCTTGACTTTCATGGAATCATAGAACAGCCCAAGTTGTTCTGCCTTCTTCCTTTCCCTTTGTAGGCTGTTGTTGTGCTTCCAGGAGGTTATTCTTGAATAATTTTGCAGAATGTTAACATGTGGTGTTGCCAGAAAGTAGAAAGTCAGGAAGCTTCTTGCTGACATCAGGTTAAACCTAATTTCCCTGACTTGAACCCTTATTCATTACTCTTCTACTGAAGACCACAATCCTTGTAGTTCAGTCAAAAATGTCTCTGTAGAATGTCATGGGGAGTTAGCCTCATGTACACTTGTGTAGAGCAGTGAGTGAAGTTAATCTTTCATAGCTAAGTAGGAAAACAGGAGGAAAAACGCTTAGTTTTCCAAAACAACATAGAAACCAGCTGATTTGTAGGTTCTTCTTGGGTCCTATTGACCATTTGACAGGGATATAGGTAATAGGCATTAGCCCTCTCTTGAACATGTGTAGAAATATATATAGCTACAAGTGTCAGGAAGCTGCATTTTACAATTGTAGCTTCGGTACTGATTCTGTTGAAATCTTAATCTATTCATTTCCTTTTCTCTATCTTGGATTCATTTTTGATGGTGATATGGAATAAACAAAACCTCATGGAAATGTTGTGACCATTAATTAGGGCCTGTTGACTAAACACTGACTATTTATCATGTGAACTGATGAATAGACATGCAGTTTTTCCCATACTCAGTAGGTGTCAATTTTCAAATATCATTAAATTGGAAGTATAGATTACTAGAAAATAATGAATGAATTTCTCCAGAAC